>QWTY01041682.1:0-14788 GCA_008033365.1 Pseudorectes ferrugineus | reverse complement strand
TTTTTTATTTTATTTTTTTTTTAGCATATACATTTTCCTTATTTCATAAGGGCAGTATAGTTGATGAAGTGTATCCTGAAATCGTACAGGTCATTTGAATCTCATTTTCAATGTCTCTTGAAATTCAGAAATAGGAGAGACCGGAGGAAAAACTTACTGATATCCTGACATATTCAAATCTGGAGGCTTGTTGGAGTCTGATAGACTAGATCCAGGCCTATTAGTAACTTACATCTTACCACCAGTTATTATTTTGACCTAAGCAATTAATCATGACCTAATTCTGACCTAGTGTCATGGTTTCCCCCTTCGTCTACTTAACTGCTTCTTAGTTTAGGTGTTTGACTAGAATATTCCATTTTTGGTAACTGGTTTAAAACTCTGAATAATTTTTAATATTAAATAGGGCATTCAGAGCACTACTTTCTGTTACTTCAAGAATTTGAGGATGTCCAGC
The DNA here is from genome assembly GCA_008033365.1 of Pseudorectes ferrugineus. Lineage (NCBI taxonomy): Eukaryota > Metazoa > Chordata > Aves > Passeriformes > Pseudorectes > Pseudorectes ferrugineus. The sequence continues at coordinate 14,331 of QWTY01041682.1, read as the reverse complement.
TTCAGTGATGTAATTTTGCATTCTTTAACAAAATGTTTTTATTGCTTTTGTAGCTCAGTTTTTCTTAAAACTGTGTTTGAATAGATTTGTATATTTTTAAAGGATATCAGAAAACTAAAGAGTTAGCTTAAGAAAGCAAGATACTCTTCAGATGCCTTGTGTTATGCCATAGCATCTTTAACGGGATGTCTTCAGAAATCAGGGTACCACGGTTCTTATTTTTATTACATGCCTGAATTTTTGCATTATTTGTTGTCTTTGGACTGATGATATCATTAATTGGAGAAGACATTTTCCGATTTGTTCGGCTGTAGATGAGCAGAATTTTAATTTATTGAATAGAAAGAAGAGAAACAGGGAGAGTCATTTATCTGGTTAAAGCTATTTGTGGTGACATCTTAAAATCCTTGTGTACTGGAAAAGAAATCCATGTAAGTGTTAATAAAAGTTACATGGAAAGGACACAAAGAATATAGGCACCACCAATGTTAGAAATCCTTGTGTTCACAAGACTGCCCAGCCTTTGAGTGTCCTGCATTTGAGTGGCTCCATGGAAGCACTCTTGGTTGCACTAACCCAGAGGCTCATTCTTAGCAGGAATCCATTGATTTCAGTGGGTTCACTGGAGTATGTGAAAGTGTCTCTTGAAATGGCAGGAGGTAACCAGCTTTTATTTTTGAAATAGCATGAGATAGGCAATACAGTCCATTTATGCTGCTGTTATGATTTAGGAAATTATGATTAACAGAAAATTTCTCTTTGCATTTGTTCATTAGCAACTGGGTCATTAATGAGTGCATGGAAGTAATAGCCTGAACTACAAGTCTAATGATCTACTGCAGAATGAGATATTTATAATGCAGTTTTTAGATATTAGGATAATTGTGAATCTTGTCATTTGGGAGGCACTAGAACAGGTTTCACACAGAAGTTGTGGATGTTCCATCCCTGGGATTGTTCAAGGCCAGGTTGGGTGGAGCTCTGAGCAACCTGGTCTAGTGGGAAGTGTCCTTGCCCATGGCAGTGGGGTTGGAATGAGACAATCTTTAAAGTCCTTTCCAATCCGAGCCATTCTGTGATTGTAGCCAAACTCTACTAATTCTAGTCATAGGAGAATTTCCATTGACTTAAGTTTGTGTTTGCATGAGAGACAAGCAGGACAGTTCTTTAAAATCAGTCATTTTACTGTCTCAAGTAGGTTAATTTGGGAAGGAAGAAGACAGTAAAGCGTATCAACCAAAAATTCATTACATGGGTTCTGCCTATTTAAGAACAATGCTAAAAAATTGCAGTGAAACACCTCCTAAAATATTTTACCTTCCTCTTGTGGAAAAGAAAAAATGCAGTATTTCCGTTTCGCTCGTTCTTTAATATGATGCATAAAGATCATTGCAAATAGGATGAAGAGAGCAAGTCTTTCAGAAACCTGTTTGGCAAGCCTGGAGATCTACTAACCAAGGGTGTAATTTGCTACCAGTTTCCATGGTCCAAGCATAATCTTGTCTGAAATATCCAGTTTCTGGATGGATAACATCCAGATAAAATTGGGAAGCAGCATGTAGTATTATGGAGGTTTAGTCAGCCTCTTCAGTAATCCTGCCTATCATTACTGAAATAAATTTCCTCTTAACTATACAAGTTCCTTCAAGAACTAGCTTTCCATAAAAAGCATAGATCTTTGATATGTTAATTTATGTTCATTTAAGATGTAGTGGCTCTCTTTCAGTAAAAAAAAATTGAGAGGGAAATACAAGTGGCTCATTTTCGTTTTGCTGAGTTAAATTTTTCCTCCCACTAAAATTTATATTGTGACGTTAGGAGGCTGCACTGGTTTTTATTTAATGTTCTAATTACCTGAGTAGTATTGCTGAACAGTGGACAAAGGTTGCTGAATAACCTCATAATTCAGCAATAGTCAGAGCTGTAGCATATGAATAACTCATAAGGATATGAATGAAACTTTTCAAGATGATGTTTCCCATTAGCTAATACTAAACTGATTGTTTGCACTTCAGTTGTAGTCTAAGGAAGCATACCAGTTGTTTAAATAGCTATGATCCAAAATTCATACTTGGAAATCACACAAGAAGTCGCTGTCCTGACCACTTTGCCCAAGAGGTGCCATTTGGAGCATAGTATGAATTCAGATTAAAAACACTCATTGCCAGCAATTTTCTTGCTATGAAAAGATGTTGCACCAGATTCAGTCAAGCTGCAAGTAATTTCAAACCCATTAACTTGTAGACCTTTGTACTGCAGCTGAATTTGTCTTGCATGAACTTAGGTCCATGGTTAAAATAATATAGTATTTAAAAACAGAGACACATAAAGATGTGATACAGATAGATATAAATAGGAGGGGAGAGGTGATCTTGCCTCTTACTATGAACAGTTTTTTTAACTGATGATACAATGATTTTTTTTTTTTTAATTGTAACAGGAAATATGTAATCAAAGTGCAATGGTATTGTGTTAATATTATGACATTATTATTTTAATTAGTCAAAGCAGAATAAACTACAGATCCAGGGTAATTTATTTGTGGGGAAGAGGCTAGCAAAGGGGGTTATATTAAATGTACTGGAGACCAGTTTTCTGGAGTAGCATAATATAGCACTTTTTAAAAAAGTTCTTGAACATACCATACTCATAAACTAATGTGCTTACTGGATCAGAAGAAAGATTGATGTACTCCAGTGACCTCAACAAAGACTCAAAGCAGGAGTCAGAAAGAAACAAGTAAGTACAGAACAAGAAGAGTGTGATACTTCTGTCAGTGCACCTGCAATGTTCAGGAATATGTCAGGTTATATCCGTGTGATCTTCCTTAAAGATCTTGGCAGATCTTTGTTGCGTGAATTTGTTCTTAAATCTGGTGGTACTTTGATCTGCTTGGTACGCTGTGTCAACAACTTACACAAGAGAAAAAGAAGTCTGACAAAGTGATGTTCAGTCCTTTAATTGCAGTGTTGTAAGTAATGGAGTCGTACCAGTTCCTTACTTGACTCTTCCATGGCATTCGTAATTGCACATAACAAAGAAGCTGCCCATCTCTTATGTGATGGACTTAGAACTACATGTTATATTCATAGGCTTTCCAGTGAATTACTCTTTTTTTGCTTAGTAGTCAGTTCCTTAATTTTTTTTTAAGCATTTTAATCTCCTATCATTTTGGTAATAGTTACCTTAATTTAACAAATGGTAATGTGAAGTACTTGAATTTTAAGCTGATCTGCATCAGGCCAATTGTAAAAAAGCTTCCTTGTTCATAAGTATCTTTTTGCACTAAGATCAGTGTTGCAAGTTCTGCCTTACAAGGGGGTGGGGGCTATCCCTGGTCGAGCAGTAACCCTTGTGAAATAAATGCTGAAAAAGATTTGAGTGCTGGAAAGATGATTCCCAGGGATGAGCATATGGAAAGAGCAGAGGTACTTGAAAAAAAAACCCTTGATATATGAGTAAATGAATATAGACTGGTTAAAAAAAACCAAAACCAATCCTTCAGGATGAAAATGAATTTCTGACCAAAGAAGTAGTGACTCTGGGGCATAGGAACAGGAAGAAGTATTGTTACTCTTAAGATGGTTCAGAATCATAGAATGTCCTGAGTTGGAAGGGACCCACAAGGATCGTGGTATCCAAATCCTGGCCCTAGGCAGGAGACCCCAAGAACCCCACCATGTGTCAGTGAGCATTGTCCAAATGCTCCTTGAACTCTTGTCCAGTTTGGTGCTGTGACCACTTCCCTGGGGAGCCTGATCCAGTGCCCAGCCACCCTTTGGGTGAAGAACCTTTTCCCAATACCCAACCTAAACCTCCCCTCACAGCTCCAGCTTTCCCTTGAGCCCTGTCACTGTCACCACAGAGCAGAGATCAGTGCCTGCCCTTCCTTTTCACCTCATGAGGAAATTGTAACTGCAGTGAGGTCTCCCCTCAGTCTCCTCTTCTCCAGGCTGAACAGACCAAGTGACCTCAGATGCTCCTGACATGGCTTCCCCTCCAGACCCTTCACCATCCTCACTGCCCTCTTTTGGATATTCTCTAATATAATATAATTTCTATATTGTGGTAGCCAAACCTGCATACAGCACTTGAAGTGAGGCTGCACCAGTTCTTAGAAAGTGCAGCCTTAAATTATTTATTTGCATTTATTTGGGTTTTTTTTTAAATTTTATTTTAGGAATAATAGAGAATTGCAAAGACAACAAATATTGCACAACATTTAAAAGTGGGTTTTGCTAATCACCTGAATGATCTGTTGTGAGGCATCTGTATTTTGCAATAGAATCTTTGGTTTTGTTGCTTTCTGGGTTTTTTTCTTTTGTTCCTGAATTTTAATTTTGTAAATCTTGTCTTACTCATCTTGAAATTTAAGATGAATTATATCCAGCTGGGCATTGCTGTCTGTAATAAATAATGCAGCCATTCATGTCCTCCTGTGCTTTCTCTGTTGGGGAACAATACCCAACTTCAGAGTTAAGCAAAAGCTAATGCTGACTTTTCCCAGTGGAGACTGTCTGTGGTATAATATGAATGCTACATCTCCAGACTTCTATTTTCTTTTATTTTAAGAAAACTGTGTTATGTGAGATGAATTCTGCTAACAGAACTGTGCACACCCTGCAGCCACGGAACTCCCACTGAAGTCGAGAGTGTTTCAGGGGTTGTAGTGATTGCACTTTTCAGGGTCTGATTGAAGCTTTCAGGAGTTGTATAAATCCCATGTGAGTATGTGGGAATTTTGATTCAGTGAAGAATAGAAAAATCAAGCTCTAGCTTTATGTATATTTAAGTAGTGGGCATGTTTATAAGTAGTGCTGAAAAAGTGTGGGGCTAACCTATGAGCATGGAAGAATTGGAAACCAAAGGGGTCTTCTGGTGTGCCAGGTTCTATTCAAGAGATAAAGTGCAAGAGACAAAAAGGATGTTTTTCTCTGTGTTTTTTAATAATAAATCCAAAGACACATTGTAAACTACTGATTTTATTCTCTCCCTCTGGGAACATACACAAAAATTGCAATTAATCATCACAGACACTTAGCTGCAGCCCAAGCTATAACTGTGTTGAAAAGTTTACCATTCAGTATGAAAATTCATCACTCATTTTTGTTTGAGTTTTTGTGAGTTTTGATTTACTTGTTCGTTTTGGTCTGTGGCTTTGTGACACTGGTCAAAATTGTTCTTTAGACGTTCCGTATTCAGGTCATGCCTGCAGGTCTGTAAGTGCCACTGTCTGAGCAATCAGATGTTCCATGGGTTTGTGCCAGTTTATGGCAATTCCATGCATTGGGTTCAACAGCTTTTAGCATTTAGTCAAAATAATCCTCTCCAGTGCCTATGGATTGCATTTCTGTGAATGTCTTTGGATTATACAGCTCGTGTATGTATCAAATTTATGTTGCTGGGTTTGAGAACTCTCTCAGAGGTGGTGTTTTCTATACAGTTCTCCTAAACTTATGGTAGACTTACTCTGATTTTACCATTCTTGAAAGTAAATTTAGAGAATTCTGTTTACTGTCATGATAGTGATTTTCAGTTCTGAGTGCATGATTTTTGTACATGCTGCTAATTTTAAAACCAATTTTGATCTTACATTCAAATTTCTGTATCATTTGTGAACATTAGTTTAAATCAAAAGATTCTTATCTGTGCTCTAAAGTCTCAGGAGTCACCTGTTTCACTCTGTGCAGCCCTTTGTGTCACACTCTGACAGCAGGTTTTTTTTTTGTGGTCCTAGGTACATGAATGAACACTTTATCTACTGCATAAAAGAGCAGATATGGCTGGGGAAACTATTGTTTCCTGTAAAAATGGTGATGAAAATGAACAGACTTCTCTGTGAATCATGTATTTTGCATTTTTAGTTACATATGATCTGATTTAGAGAAAACCCAAACAAGCACAACTAAGCAAACCCAGAAATGGTCCTTTTCAAGGGAGAAGTCCTTCTGCTGTTAGAGATTCTGATTTCTGTTCTTCTGTGCCCCTTTTAAAACAGGTCAGGTAACTGTGAGTGTACCAGAAAATTAAAATAAAGACTTTATCACCATGTAAATATTATAAAAGCTATTCTAAAGAAAACCTACCTTTTTTTTAGTGTGATTAGTGAACGTTGCTATTGCTTTATCACACCTTAAATATGTTTGTGACTATTTTCCAGACTATGAAGCTCACTAAGGAGTGTTCTAAAAGGTTTTTAGATAGTCTTAGTCTTTAGGCATGTAAGTCAATGCAAGGTAGCTCTGCGGAAAAGACATTTCTGTTCGTGACTACACCAACTCTATTTCCTGTGACCTGCAGATATTAAATAAGTAACATCCCTATCTGTCTGCCTGTAGAAAATCCTGTTTCTGCAGTGATGGTCTGGTTTTACCTATGAAAATGACTGAACTATCTAATTACATTTATGAACATTTGATAAAAAAAAGTGTTGTAACAGGGGAGATGGGAAACTCAAGCAGTAGGGAGGAGGAACCCTGAGTGTTTGCTGAAGGTTCGTGTTCTACTCCAACAAGAGGTGTTTCTTGGTCATTGGTGGGGGTTTTCTGTTTCTTTGTTGTTTGGTTTTTTGGTTTTTTTGGGGGTTTTTTTTGTTGTTGTTTGGGGGTTTTTTGATTGTGTTTGTTTGGTTTTTTTTTTTAAGGGGTAGGGCTGCTAAAAGAAAGCATTCTGTTTTCATAGTCTGGAGGTGTATTCACAGACTCATCCAATTGTCTTGAGATTGTCAAAGACCTTTAAGACTATCAACTATTGACCCAGCATCACCTCCACGTTCACCACCAAACCATGTCCTCTGCCATATCCACACGTTTTTTGAATGCTTCCAGAGATGGTGACTCTACCACTTTCCTGGGAAGTCTCAGTGCTTTACAGCCCTTTCCATGAAAGTTTTTTTTCCTAATGAAAGCATCACACAAAGTTTCACGTAGCACTCATAAGACTGGGAGACAATGCTTGCTCTTAAAATTCTGTTACCTGAGGTTTTTCTGAAAATCAGTCCTAAAAATAGCTGCACGTGTCTATGACAAAGAATTACTAAAACAGCATAAATGAGAAAATAAGCTTTTCTAAGCAGCTGTTAGGGAAAAAAAAAACTGCACAGTGAAGTAAAAGCTACTTTGCACAGTAAACACTTTTATACAAAAGAAATTGTATTATCAGTCTGAGTTTAATTGTTCATTGAATACCTTTGTGTAAGGTTTAATTCCTACCTAAAAAAATATTTGCTTGTTTGTTTTTTTGTTGGGATGGGGTTTTGGGGATGCTTTGGAGTGGGTCTTTCTTTGGTTTTTGCCTTTACATTATAAAAATACTTTTACTAGTGTCTTACAAGAATTAAAATACAAGTGAAGTCATGTCCCTGTGGATATTTTCTTCCTTAATTGCTGTGAAATGAAACATAAAGAAACTTGAGAAATGTCAGAATCCATCATGAACCCAGATTTGAACCAGTTATTTTGATTTCATTTCCGTGCTTTAACACTCATCCTGCTTTTATTTTATGATGAGATATAGAGTCAAAACTGACATGAAAATAGCGCTGCTTGTAAACTGGTTTCACTGTTGTTCTTTGGGGCTGTGCATGTTGATTCCAGGAGCTCTGTCTTAAATGGGCCTAAGCTGAGGCTGGAATGTTTGGTGGGCTTGATTTGGCATTTCTTTAGAATCCTAAGGAGTATCCCTCAGAAATCTTTATTTAAATCTGCAGAGTAGCAAGGGGAATGCTCGGTGGTTCTTTTTAAGAAGTCAAGGAATCAAAATAGAAATGATCTTTTTGGTGGGAAAGTAGATTGGGGGGGAGGGGAAGGGAGAGGAATACAAACCAAAAAAAACCCCAGCACGAAGCCAAAAAACCACTCTGCTGAGGGTGAAAACACCCTGTAAGATGTGTTTAAATGTTTATGTTCCCCTCTCACTATTCTGACACTGCATCAGAAATTACTTTTTTGTGGTTTTGAAATAAGAGCTGTGAGCATGTATCTCTTTGAAGAATTAAATTGAATAACCAAACTGTTTTCCTTCCATGGCCAACCAGGCTGTTTTGGTGTTCTAAGCTGGCTGTGAATGCTGGACTGGTAACACTTCAGGTGAATGAAATTGGATGAGAAAGATGTTGCCAATATTAATATGTTCAAAGCCTGGCCAAGCTTTTTTCTTCTTTCCTGCAAACTCCATTTGTCAGATTGGATATCTGTAGCTGAGGTTTTGTATCTTTTGGGAGTGAAGGTGGACCTACTTTTGTCTTCCTGAGTCTTGTTTCCATTTAAACACAGGTGACATGGCATTACACAGCTGTCTTTGTATGATCCACAAACACGTTGAAATACTAATGCAAAATTAATTACTGATAATATTAGTTTCAAATATAGAAATAACTAAATAAGTCTAAATTATTTCTAACTAAACAATGAATTAAAAAATGTGATAATGTTTTAAAAAGACAGTGTTGTTACTTAGGCAAGTGTTTTTAGCAAGCAGTTTATAGGGTACCAAATGCTGGTGCAACCCTGTGTAGATTCTTTAATCACCACAGTAGAAATGGGGAGGGCTCTGGAATGTAGATTGGAATACACATTCCGTGATTCCTTAATACAACTTGGAGAACAGAGTAATTAGAGGGGCAAAATTTATGTGTCCCCTTCATTGTTTGTACACACAAGAGGTTATCTATTGCTGTAAATTGGATTAGCTGTATAAACAGCAGCATAATTTATTTAAAGTCAGGTCTAAAAGACTTGGAAAAGAACAGTGGAAGAACAAGAAGGGGATTGTAAAGAAAAGAGGTACAGAGAATGCAGCTGTACTTTTGTACAAGTAACTGGTGTAACTCATATATATTGACGTATTTCAATACAGCAGAATTTCTTTGTGTTTTAACCATTGGCAATATAGAGAGCTAGGGACTCAACATTTCAGTAGAAGCTTTAAACCTGTATGTAAGGGCTGTTGAAAATGCATATTTTTTATCTTAAACCAATCATATTTCATAAATTCATAAAATCAATCACCACCTCCTTCTGCTGATTTATGAATATTCATCCTTACACTTCTTCCCCAGACAACTTGGAAAAATGGTGATGTGCCTTTGAAATGGGTATATATAGTTGTTTCTTCAAAGTCAATAACATAACTTCTATACAACTATTCTGGTACTTGGATGCTGTTCAGTGCACGCTCAGTTACTGAAAGGAATGTTTTGGGCAGCTTCCCTTCTTGCAGCCGCGGTGGTGGCGTGAGAGGTGCACACAGGTGCCCCTGCACTGCTTCTGCAGAGGTCTGAGATGCACTGCTCCCCTCCTGGCTTCTGCAGGGTTAAAACAAGACTACGTTTCTCTCTTTCTGTAGGCACTACTCAGATGAACAAAAGTATAAGTTACACTAACACAAACAAGATAAATTATGATTAAAATTGATAGCATGTATCACTGGAGTAACTCAGTACAGAAAGGCAGTGCAGCTTGCTCAGAGATACAAGGACTTTTTTGTGTGTGTGTATAGAATAGTTTTAATTTCTCTATTCGGTTGGATCTTTAATAGATATTTTTTAGTTTCTCTTATCTTTAATTAGCATTTAAACACTTCTTGGAAATGATGTTGGTATCTTAGTAAAATGTATCCCTTTTATTACTTAAATGAAAATGTGGGGGGGTGTTTCTCATGTTTAAATAGGCTTCTTGACAAGAACAGTTATAATTTTATTAGAGGTTAGTTTGTTGCATGTAGTATGTACCTTGATTTTTTAATCTTGACTGTTGATTTTTACAGACCAAATCTGTCACTTTGGTAAACAAGACGTTTTATTTAACCCCCAGTCTTTAACGCAGCCTTCTGAAAGACGGACCTTTTTGAGTGCAAAGTTCGTTGTCATGTTGCTGGTGTGTGTTTCTGACCAGAATGCAAAGTAGCTTGAATCCATACATTCTTTTTTTCCTGTACTGGGATAGCTGCCAAATCTATGTCAGCGATTAACTTCTGAATGTGTCAGCTGTAACAAATACAGTTCATTGTTTCTTGACTAGTTAACAGCTAGTTTAAAAGGCAGGAACAGCCTCAAATGAAAGGGAAGTACTGTACATTTTGTATCTAAAATCTTCAGGCTCTTAAAACCACTGAAAAAAAAAGAAAATTAAAAATTACTTCTAGGAGGGATTTTTAGGTAGTTAAAAATACTTATCTGGTTCTTCAAGTCAAAATATGCCAGATAAGTGGATAATGGAGTTATCTGACAAAATTATGGTCAGTTACAGATAATTTTCAATAAAGGGTTATATCATTCAATATCTGAGCTTCTGTTTCACTCATGTGTAAAGCAAAACACCAACAGCCCTTTTCTTCCTTCCCTTTCCCCCCATGCCCCCCCCCCAAAAAAAATCCCACAAGAAATCTCTCTTGAACTGTTAAAATAATATTTGAGATACTAATTAGGAAAAAGATACCACAAGAAAGAAAAAAATTTTAAAAATCTTATTCGGAGAACCTGAGAGTATGGGGATTATCTAAAATGAAGTGCAAAATCAGTTTAGAGGAGTGAGATAATGAAACCCTTCCTTCCTACAGACATGCATGTTCTAATTATTAGTGTTTGGGATTTCTTAAGTTTGCAGCCTGTTTGCACCAAGTTACAATAATGTAATATTCATGTTTTGCCTATATTGTTTTTGGTAAATTTTCTTCTGCAAGTGAAATGTGAATGGTTTGCTGTGAACATTTAAAAGCCACTGTATATTTAATTAGTTCTTTAACCTTCATGTAGACCTCTTATTTTTCAAATTTTAAATCAGTTATCCCAGCAGAAATGTTTTGCTATTCAAACTGCAATTTTAGTATACATATGACTTTTTTTTTGCTTTAATTTTCTCTTAAAAGGTGTATTTTTGTATATTCTGTCTTGTTGAGCTCAGCATGAAGATACTGGTAGTGAATGAAGACAAAAGAGGCTGTTGTAACAGGTGTCATATTCAATTTCTTGCATAAGAGGGCAGATTCAGTATTTTTCTTATGGTGGTGACAGGTGATAAAGCTTTGCTGAAATGCAGAATTATTTTGTTTTACTAGTTCATTTGAGCACTGTTATTTTTAGATTGCAGCAAGTGAAAGGTTTGGATGTCCTGTTAGGAAGAGCAGAGACAGAGGAAGCCATGCAACAACACGTCAGTAATTTACCAACAGGAGGAAATCTGTACTGTTAAACCTCTGTAAAAACCCAGCCAAACAAAAACACCTTCTGGAAAACACAAATTGGGATCATACTGAATGGGTGGTTTGAGCAAGTGGTTGGCAGCAAGCTAGACTGCTAGGTGAATTTTTAAATGCAAGGAAAGTTGTGGAAGAGTCTACCATTTCTTAACTTCTGTAAAATACATTATGTATGTTAAGAGAGTGAAGTAGGGAGGGAAGTGGTCTTTACATAGCTAGAAATTCTAGGCTTTTGGTATGGATTTGTGGAATGAAATGTTACCTCTCAACACACTGCCAGTGGTGCAGCCTATGCAGAGAGGAGTACTCACATATGTGCAGATTGTGAATCCCAGACCCTCAGCACTTGTTCCTCCTGCTCTGTGCCACCCCCACACTCATTCCCATAGCTTCCTTCTTACCCAGGAGTGCTGTTTCATTTCAAAGGACTTCAGGCAGTGCTTCCCCCTATGCACAAATCAGAATGTTTTATCTTTGTAGTGCATAATTGTCTGTATCTGTAGAACAGTGGTTGTGACTCACTAGCAGGATTTGTTTGTCTGTCCTTAACTTAGTGTGTGTGATGGAAAACAGGAGTGGTGCTCTCTCTATCCCTCCACCCCCTCCTTTCTTTTCTCCGTCTCCCTTCTGGTGGGAGACCTGTAAGCCTTGGGAAAAAAGCCAGTTTCAGATAACTAAATAAAAAAATCTAGTAATTCCCATCTCATATGCAAACCATCTTTAACTCAAGTTTATACACTTACAGCTCAGATCTTTCTGAAATCTCAACCACTCCCACCATAATTTCCTGCTGTTACTTTTAGTAACTCTTCTTGAGCTTGCTGGTGATGGTAGAACACATTCTGAGTTTATCCTATGCATTCTTGAATCCAAGATCTTTTCAATTCATTATCATAATGCCAAGAGTTTGTAAAGAAGCAAAGGAGGTATTAAAAAGGGGAAAGAAAAACTGATGGCAAGGGGTAATGATGGGAAGATTTTTGAATTGCAAGTGGAAGCCAAAATGGATGCACAGGTAATTTTCATCCCATGATCTTAAATGAAACTGAGGATTCACTGGCAAATTCTGTATTTTTGTTTAAAAGGTAAAAGATGTCTGGCCAGTACAGATTTGCTGCCCTTGCACAAGGCTGTATGTGTAAATATAGCCTTTAGTCTCATACACCGCAAAATATAAGTATTTTATTTAGTTACACCTTTTTCCCATATTCCAATGAAATCTGTTGTTTTAATATTGTGTTCAATTCATTTTTAGGAATAAGTGTTCATGCAAGGTGAGAAAGGGTAACAGGACATGTGAGCAAATGGGTTTGTTTACTCCAGAGTGGAGAGGGATTTGGATTTGGAGTCTTTAACAATTCAAGAGTGGCAAGTGGAAGGAAAGAGAATTAAAGTATGTGCTTGGTGAAGGAACAAATGAGTTTGAGCTGACTAAACAGCTTTAGTCTGAAAATGTAAAGATTACTTCTGTCCATAACAGCAAAGAAAATTGGAACAGCCTTTAAAAAATATATGTATAAAATTAAGTGACTTTAAGGGCCTAAATGGATTTGAGGGTGATGTTGTAATGCTGTGCCTGCAGAAGGGCACTAGGATCTTTTACCCCAAAAGTGCTGTTCTCCTGATTTTTTGATTAAATTATTTTTGGAATTAAACCCTGAAATTTCTTCTATAAGTCTGTATTTAGTAAATTAAAAAGTACATTGAAATTAACTATTTATTACTTAAAATAATACATTATAATTATTAACATCTGTTCAGGAATTTTTCTAGAATTTCAGGTGTGTAAAATCTGTGCAATGATTTATCATGCAATGAGAATCATCTCAGTTTTCACTTATTTCTTGTTCTCGTTATGGATTAGTGATAATTAAGTCCAAAATTTGAGGTGAAAAATAGGTAGCAGTTCACAAGTGCTTTGAAATATGACTGTAGAGTCCACTCTTGTACACCAAAATAAATGGTTTCTAAATGCTTTGACTTCTCAAAATAAGTAGCAATTCTAAACAGTGGGAAAAAAAATAGAAATTATGACCATTAGAAAAACAGAAGCATTAACTTTTTTGTGGAACTGACAAAAACTGTTCTGGGTATGTTTAAAGAATAATCTGGTATTTAGAGAAGTCATTGCCAAGTAAGTTTTGCCAAACTGTTACTGAAAACATGAAATGATCAGTGTTTGTACTCTCTGCAGAGGAGACCTTAAAGAGTGACTCATCTTGAAGAGAAAAATTTTACTTTCGACTTTTGTATGTGTTTTTAAGTAATTAATGTTAAGACAAATTTCTGCCTTTTCCCTACTGTTATGTCATTCATTTTTTCAATGTAGCTGTTTTTTTTGGCCTTTCCAGACAGCAAAGAAGTCTGGATACCCATGAGAGAGGCAAATGTTCTCCTAAATGTGCCCTGTTTATGGTTTCAATTAATGGTGTAGAAGCAACTTTGCCTAAGAAAAAGAAGAGAATCATAGTGCCAGCAAATAACTTACATTCAACATGTCAAAGTCTAGTTCCACACATTCCTTGAAAAGAAAGGACAAATGGAAAGAGTCTGGAATGTTTCATATCCTCTCTTATGAAACAGCAGTATCGTTGGCAGGGTATACTTCCAAATTTTGTAACTTAACAAACGTTTTTTTCTTTTATTTGTAAGTACTCTGCCATGTAAATCAAAGTTTTTTAGGCTTTGTTTAAAATTATATTGCCCTGTCATTTAGATTATAAGATTTACCACAAAAAAAAAAAAAATCATACAATATTGGTCACATTTTGCTAATCTGATACATCTGATGAATATCAGTGTAATCAATGGGGGAAAGAAACTTATGCCACTACTAATGTTCAGTTCAAATGATTTGGAAGTATATCAAAATATCCAAATATATGTCAAAGTACATAAGTTATTTGTAGTTATAGTTTGTGGAAGACGATGTTTTCCAGTCATTTATTCCCAATTCTGTTAAATCCTTTTTACCACCTAATAATTGCTTGAATGTGTTTTATTTGATCATAAACCTTGGACCCTTGTATTCCATCAGAAAACATGGATAACACTTTGTGATGTGCACGAGCTCACACGGGTTTAGAAGATGCTAATTTCTTCCTGCTTCCATGTAACTGCTCTTGCAACTTTTTA
>QWTY01041679.1:0-24591 GCA_008033365.1 Pseudorectes ferrugineus | reverse complement strand
TATACTGAGGGACACGGAAAATAAGGTGGTGACTGATGATGGTCAATATGACTTCAGTGAGGCGCTGGAGTATGCCCACTAAAGAGCAACAAGGCTGGTGACAGGTCTGGAGCACAGCTGTTATGAGGAGGAGCTGAGGGAGCTGAGGCTATTTAGTCTGGAGAAAAGGAGGCTGGGGGGTGGGGTGTCTTATCCCTGTCTACAGCTACCTGTCCCAGGCAACCAGTGACAGGACAGGTGAGAGGAAATAGCTTTAAGTTACACCAGGAGCAGTTTAAGCTGGATATTAGGAAAAATGTTTTCATGGAAAGGGTTGTAAAGCATTGGAAGAGACTGCCCAGGGAAGTGGTGGAGTCATCATCCCTGGAGGAGTTCAAAAAACATGTGAATATGGCACTTGAGGACATGGTTTAATGGTGAACATGGTGGTGTACAGTATTTGGTATTAGAATATTTTTCTATGAAATTTCTGTTGTCCTTAGTATTTAGTGAAATCACTATTCTATGTATCATGTATTCATATCAAGTTGAGTAGGAACATCTTTAGCAAAAAACCATTGGGGGAACTTTTGCAGTTCTTTCTGTTATGCTGATCAACTTTTTCTGGTAGATGGTGTTGACATAGCTGTGAAAGATGTAATTTTTCAACTCACAAGGTGTAAACAATACTGTTGCATAAGAATCAAATTTCATATTTCCTAAAAATCTCAGTCTGGGCATTTCATTAGCTCCCTGGGTGTTCCAGCAGTTTACAGCTGTCCATGTTGTCGGCTGAATTGGAAATGTAACAGCAGAGAGAAATTGGTTATCTGTGCTTTCAAAGGGCTTCACATGGAGTAAAGAGCACTCCCTTATGTGCTGAGTGACTCTTTTAACCTGGTTAGTGTTTAACCTGGGAAGAGAATGTGTGTGACTGTAGAAAATGGGGTTTAGATTTGTGGTTCGCTTTCCTGCGTGAGAGACTTGGCCTGAGCTGCCAAAAGAGACTCCAAACAAAAACAAGGTATCAGGTTAAACTGATCTTTTTTGAAAGGCAGAAGTGTCACTCTTTAAGATGGATATGCAGTTGTTGGGGTGGATGTATAGTGTCCTGATTCCTGAGTAGATTCCCAGGTTCAAGGCAGCAAATGAAGTCTCAAAAGACAACTTGCTAATCAACTGCAGAGGTGATTCTATGCCTTGGATGGCAAAATGGAAGAATAGTACAGGTGATGAGGTCCCGAATTATATTTGGAGGAGCTGCTGATGACTGTTTGGGCAATAAAGAAAAAGGTACCATGTAAACTCAGCCCCTTAAAAATAATAGTGTTTAGATGAAGTTGAGACCTATATTGCAGCTTCTGTATTTTAAGGAAATCTTCTATATTTCTGCATAACTAAGATTTTTGCAGTGATTCAGTAGTTAATTCAGTAGACTTAATTCAGTCATGATGATAGGATGTCTTTTGGCTTTTTTTTCCTCTTCATTGTTCACCCAACTTTGAAAATTAATTTTTAATTGTGATACAGTTGTTTAAAATTTGTGAGTCTTCTAAATTTATTTGTCCACTGTTGAGCTTAGGGAAATTAGTCCCATGAGTTAAGTTCCTTCTGTATGTTATGCCAGACTAGAATCTTTCTAAATTTCTTGTATTTCTGAGGCAACTATAGAAAAACAACTGACTAAAAGCAAGGGAGGGAAAAATGATAGTAATGTGGGCCTATTAAAAAAAAACAAACCCATAGCAAAGAAACGTGCAACAAACGAAAATAATAGAGAGCAAACGTAGTTCTGTCTTTTAAAAATATTATCTATAGATTTAAATACTATTGTATTTCTTCATCTTTCAGTATTTTATGTTTCCACATAGTATAAAAAGATTAGATTTGTATCTTGGTAAAGATATGTGACTGCTAAAGTGAACTCTCAAAAAGTTTCTTCCTGAGTGTAAAGTATTTGCTTCAAAGAAGAGTCCTTTCCCTCCCTCTCCTTTTTTTTTTGTAGATGGTTTGAATTAGATGATTTGGATACAGAATTGGTGCAGACATGTAGACTAAGAATTGTAATGTTGTTATTTTTGTTTATTGCTGTAAGAAGTGTTGAATTGTAATACGTGGCTTATTTACTATTAGCCATTAAATGAAAAATCACCTTCAAGCTTTAAGTTGAAAATTGAGGATAAGCATGGTATTTCCTCAAACAGGGAAATTGCTTGTGTTTTCCTAGAAAAGTTAATCCTGCATGAAATCAATGATATAGTAAATTGTTAGTATAACAATTAATTAAAGTAGATATCGGTTATAAAAATCTCATTAAATTGTTCCATGTAGTCATCATGTATAATTAAGACCCACAGGAAAACATTTGAAACCCTAATGTTCTATTTTATTGTATTTGCAGATTCACATCATAGATTTTGATGATGAAAATAACATTATAAACAAAAATGTTCTCCTTCATCAAGTGGGTGAAATTTGGCACATTAGTACCAGTCCTGCAGATAAAGGTGTACTAGCAACCTGCTACAATAAGAGTAAGTCCTTTTTAAATGTGTTCAACTCGTTCAAGTGTTTTGATATTTTTGAATGTGCAAAGTTTGAACCTCTAGCTATGTGTAGACACTTTCAGTTGAAATTATCAACACAAGCATTTCTAAAAAGAATGTGCAACACTTTTACCTATACCTCATTTGTCTCATATCCTTAGGTTGTCTTGGTTAGAAGTCAACTTCTGCATTCATGTTAAGAAAAACAGCAAAATAAACCTTACGCTTGGCCGATGAATGCAAAGCACAGCAAATAAAATATATTCCTGTTACTTTATGCATCATTTTTATTGTTTGCTTTATTGTTTTATATGTTTGCTTTTGAAAGTGGAAGTAAATGTCTTTCAAAATATGCTGGCATCAAGCTTTACTTAAAACTGCAGGTGAAGTTGGTTTATAATGTTATTTTTCATATGTGAAATGCAGGTATGCCCACAGAGAGCTATAGCTTCTTATCTAAATATCTCCTCAGTAGGAATGCTCCTTGTCTAACCTTACACTAAGTGCACAACTATTGAGATTAAGGATCTCTGTGCAATTCCTGAGTGAGGCAGGGGTGAAGATTTTCTGGCACGAGGCTTGAAAAACCCACTTGCATCGCTTGGGGAAGGGGGTGATTTTTCTCTCTGACAAGTAAGAAATCTGAGGTGTCAATTGAAATAAATATTATTTCTTCTAGTAAATATTAGTCTGTTCTTTCATGGAAATACGGTCCAAGAGTATAACAAAAAAGGAATGAGTTTCAGGCTCCGTACATCTGTGAACAGTTGTAGAGATGTGTGTTCCTGCTGTTCAGCCTTCTGGTTGTATTAGGGAGAGGATTCCAGGATTGCCTAGCTCTCCTAATTCTTTTGAATTGATATAAAACTGCTAAAATTTGAATTTCTTTCACAAATCTTAGGTTATTTTTTAAAACCAATGATAGAAGATAAGCAAAGTAGATTTTTCTATTGAAATGATTGCGGGCATTTTGATTGAGCGCCTTTCTGTGAGATTTCAAATTTCCTTTATTGGACCTATTAAAGATTCTTTGTGTTCTAGATTTAGTTTATCTGATTTCTTAATATTAAGCTCTCTTGTTTATACTTCATGCATCTTACTTTAGAATTCTCATCCATTAACATTCTGCAGAAAACAAGATCTTATTCTCAAATGGTGGTTACTGACTCTAAATAGCAATGTATAGAACTGAAAGCACACAGTGTGGGGTTCTGTAATAAGGAATACTGAGTTCAGCAGACAACTTATTTCAAGAAGTAACACAACCAAATTAAGCAATCGAAACCTTTACAACAATTTAATGTATTGCATTTCTTTGTTATTTTAAAAAGACACAGCATTTTCTCATTGAACTACAAGTCAAATGAGATGATGCTGTCAGGAACAGCTGTAAGTATTGTGCCCATCCCTTGTGTCTGAGCCCAGCACTTCTGTCAAGACTTGAATGTTGTTGAAACTGGGAGACTGAAGAAATGTGATGTGTGTCCATTATTAATAGCTACTTTTTTAAGTCACTTGAAGAAGTGGTGAAATGTGGCATTGAAGAGAAGTGGAATTATGTACATTTTCCATTTCCTAGCTCATTGGATAAGCTAATGGAATAGGGTGAAATTTCCTCGTTTATATTGGGAAACATACTGAGTTTTCTTTTACTCTCACACATTTGCAAAGAGTTATCATAGCTGAGGTATGAAAAAAAGATGTAGTAGGTGCAAACAGAAGAGCACTTTTTCACAGCTCTCCTGATCTTTGATTTTTGTTAAGAGGAACTTGCCTTTTATATAGGAAGTTTGGGGAATATAAATTTCTTTTTCAAATGCAGTGAAAAATCTTTCCACAGTATCCAGTTATTGTCATCCCCTGTTACGTTATTGAGAACGTTATTTGGGAACTACATTCTCTGAACAGTCAGTAAAGTTAAATTAAATGGTGTTCTGTATTCTTTGTTCAAGATATTTTAATAGAGTATCAATGTACAATTAGGTTTTAAAAAGAAAAATACCTTCCTGACTTTGAAGTCAAAATGAAGGAAACCTCCTTTTTTTGTTAGCATCGGTATTTACTACTTTGTCTAATTTTGACATTGAAAAAATACTAGGCTTTATTAATGATGCATTCTCAATTATGACATTAACTAGAATAATAATGGTTCCAGTAGCGTTGGAACAATTGTGTCTTTGGATATTAACCAGAAATTCCATTTTCTAGGACATTTTGTCTTAATATAAAGAAAAAATTGTGGAACTCTTTCTCCATCCCTCCTCATGCACGCACTTTAAAAATACTGACTTAATCACATAATTACAAAGGGAGAACTTATTAGACTCTGTTCCTGCCTCAATTACAGTGGTCTCCCCCCTCACCGACCATGAATATATCACTTAAGAAATTTTATACTGTTATGACTGAATTACAGGAAGATGATGTTATTCTCAAGTGATAGGCTTCCTAGTTATATATGATCTTGTCCAACCTCCAGAAAAGATCGGGAATTTACTATGCTGGAGGCACAGCACTTGCCTGTACTACACATTTCTAACTTACTCACCAATATTGTGTGCTAGAAATGTATTAATACCATCCCGGTGTAACTGACATTGCTAATAGACAAGATGTGTCTTGAGGAGACACTGAGAAGTAGCTTCTCTTTTTGCAAACGTGTTTGGCAGCTATTTAATGTTGTGAGAATTAGGAATGTTGTATTTTATCACATATTCCCTAACTGAAGAGAGAAAGTGCATAAATATGTGAAAGAAGCTAGGTATAAGAAGAAAAAAGAAGGATTATAGTCTAAATATCTCGGGGACAAGGGAAGAAGGCTTTGTAAAATTAATATCTGAGGCATCCAGATGAACTCATGCACTATTAGTCAGTTTTGTGACATGTTGATGCATCATTTTTCTCTTCTACTACAGCAAATCAACTGAATTAAAACAGGGGTGTGTGGTTTTTTTTTTTTCCTCTTGAAAAGAATAAGATGCTGACAGAGAACATGTTACTGACAGCTTTAAAGCAGGTAAAAATCAAGGGGAGAAATGAGTTTGGTAGTCTTCTAGCTTTAGAAGTTAAATTAGATTGTTAAAGTTCAGTATGAGACAGATTAGGTTTAAAAAAAACTAAAGGGTTGGATTCTTGAGAGAACAACACAATTTAGAGATGGTTTTGGATGATGATAATAAAAGTGGCAATAAGCTAGAGTGCTACAGTTGTATTTTAATTGGTTTAATGCGTAATCTCTGAAAATTTACATGTGCTTTTTTGCCTCTGATACTTACTAATATCCTAAAGTTATGTTCAACAAAGCAAGAATCAAATAATTTGATTTACAAGTAATTTACAGTAGCCCAGAATTAAAATGGAGTATGCTGCATTTAGCAGAAAATCCCTGTGAGAACAATTCTAGGAACTTTACACCTTTGTTCTTTTTTGCTGTTCTGACTAGCTGTAGTCAGTTGGCTATTCTCTTTTTTATTACTTTCATTAAATTAAAATGTGACAGGAGTGACACTTCTAAAAAGTGAATAAGAAAGGTGACAAAGTAATTAAGGAGATCATAGCATTTCTTAGTAGAAATGCACATTGAAATATCAGAAAAGAAGAATCATGGGATGGGTTAAGGGTCAAGAACGTACCCTCCAAATAATGATAGGAACCAATGAGAATAATGGTACACTAAATATAATAATAAGTTTAAAAATGAAGATAAATTAGTCTTCAAGAAGTTGGTAGCTATCCAAGCGCTCTCTTCAACTGCTAAAGGGAAGATCATTTCACATGTGTATTCCTACTGCAAGTTCGAAAGAAGCTTGCTTCATTATTCAGACGAGCATCCTAGCCTACTCTAGGATAATTTTTTCGCTGTGGAAAAATGAAATGCCAAAACCCTGTAAATCACACTGAAGGGAAGTCACTTGGGAACTAGAACAGTGGAGACCTGACAAAGTGCTAGACTCCATTGGAAAATTATCTGTATACAGACTCAGTATTGCTCAAGTTTCAGGCTATGGGAGGGGAATTCAGAAAACCGTTTGAATGGACTTCTAATCGTGTTCTAAGGCAACAAGAAATACCCACAGGTGACGGACTAGGGTGTGTCTAATAATTTTTGTATGTAAAGTAGGTGATGGAAGCCTCAGCTCTAGAAATGGCCGAAAAAATTGGGATCCCTGGATCGACAAGATGATTAATATGATGTTGGGTAATACTTGGAAATATGTTGATGATGCCCTTTTTGTCATTCCAGCTTATTCCATACGCTGTTATGAGGTGTTTGAAAAATTTCCGAGTTAGGTGGAGGTGCAGTGATAGGTGCAGGTTGTTTATGGGTTTGGGGGGTTGAGTCATGCCTCGCATATGCTTTGTTTCATATAGAACTTCTTTTTAATCTGTTGCCCTGTTTATACATCCCTCTCTGTCTCTCACCTGCTGTTTTAGGATACTGTTAGAATGGAGGCAGACTATTTCCTGTGGACTTACAAAGTAAACTTCAGCTACATCATTAAAGGAGTGGGGAAGTCAGGGGGATTTTTCTGTAAGCTATTTAAAGAGTTCTGCAGCCATTTGCCAGTTTGTCAGCAATGGATGGCTTCTTTCTGAGTGACTCTTGGATCTGGTCTCTGTGGATCAGAATAATAAGTAAAGAGCTTGAAATGAATCATGGTGATGAAATGAAATGGTGAAATGAAATGATCATGGTGATGAATTTGGGGAAAGCTGTCATTCTAAAATAATTTTTTTGTAAATATAATTATAGTTTATACAGCATTATTTGCAAAACCTGAATATAGCTTTCATTATATCCTGTAAGCTAGAATTAACCCCCAGATTTATGCATTGCTCTGAGATACAGATGAATCTATTTAGCACGTCAGCAGAAACTGGTGGTTTGTTTGAATTTTGATACTGTGTAATGGCCAGCTACTTGGGTAGTTACTGTGTTCTGTTAGATGTTCTACAGGTACTTAGAGATGGTAAAATTGTTTGAGAAGTCAAGGGTTAAGGCAAACTGCTGGTGGGTTTGCATGACGTGATGGGGAGATAAAGGGGAGGAAATAGAAAAATGATCCAGACTGAAAAGTCTGCATAGGTGGAAAATAGTTTGCCTGCTGAACCTCCAGTTGGATCGAGGTAGTGGTCTCCATTACTGCAAAGGTGAATTTTCAGGATGTGATTGTATGCCACTACTTCAGCATATCTCTTGGGTGCAGGGGTAAGATGTGCTTGGAGGGGCTAAAGTAAAGGACCATGTCTCACAACATGGTTGTAGACAATTGTACTGTTGCCTGTCACAGGTCTAGTAGGGGAAATTAAGGCAATGGTAGAGTTGGATAAATAAAGAGATCCTAAGGAAGGAAATCCCAGAAACAACTAAGGGATATGTCGCTTAAAGGGTGAGCCTATGGCTGCAACCACTTGTGAGAACACAAGAAGATATGAGATGGTAAAATAGCTTTCGGGCAATCAGTTCTGTGGGAGGCTGGAGAAATGTTAGAGATAAGATACAGCCCTTAGGTGTTAGCAGACATTTAGCGTCTGTCAATACAAAAATCTATTGTTGTGGTTAAATGTCTGCATGTTTTGGTTTTTGATTAGTGTTTTTTGTTTTGCGTTTTGTTTCTTCTTTATCTGTGGCAACTTCTGCTATTTTCCTGAGACCTTGATTTTCTTCCTTTCCATGGCATTTGCTGAAAGGATCAGTGAAATAATTTGCCAAGTCTTAAACTGTTGAATCTAACTTTTAGTTTTGATGTTGTTGTAAGATGAACAGTGGTCTAGAGACTTCAACTTCTCTTTCAGCTGTTTTAAACTGTGCCAGCAAACTAAACAGAATGATTATGCTGATTGTTTATGCAATTGTGAATTGGGTTGCAAGGCTATTTTCACAACCACAAGAGTACCTTTATGCAATTGAAAACCTGAAAATTAATATGTGACAATATAGGTGATAAAAATAACAGCGTTAAAGTCTGATGTTTGGAATGATTTACTCTAATGATGTCAGGTAGGGTGGGAGCAGATGTGGAAAGTGTGCGTGTGAGCTGTATCAACACCGAAAACAGTTTAAGAAGAAAACAACCTTTAACTGCTAGTTTCTGAGGGATAGAACCTGCTGGCTGTGAAAGTCTTAATGTTGAATAATCAGGTTTTGGTATCAGTCAGCTGACTGCTTGTTTGTTGGGGGCTTTTGTTGGTTGGTTGGTTGGTTTTTCACAGCAATATTGCTATAATGGTAATTTGCTGGAAATTGTAGCCTGTAGAGTAAAATAAATAGTCTCAGGATATTAGACTATTATTTTAAGGTTATATATGTATTATAGTAACTTGAACAGGGCCGTGGCATTGACCTAGGGACTGACTTGCAGTAAAGCCTATTGTTAAACTGTGAGGGTACTCCCTGAGCAGTTTTGGTGTGGGCCAAGTTACAGTGTACTTTCAGACAATGATGCCCAGACGTAGTCCGAGAAATTCATGAATAGTTGGAGTGTAGCCTCCTTTTAACTTAGCCTGCAAAAAATTTCAGCTGGATTATGCTTTCTGGCCTCAGGGCTGGAGACCTGTACCTGACATTATTTTAAGTAAGTTGCCAAAAAATAAAATACCTGTCATGGTTCTTCATTGCAGATTTCTATAAAATACACAAATTGTTTGTTTTAGAGAACGTATTGAAGGGAGACATGCAGGTACTTCAGAAATTAAGATGAAAGACATGATAAAGATGTATATGAAATAAATTAAGATACGAAGATCTGGTCAAGAATTTCTGTTCTGCTGATCTCAATAATACGGTGGTTCTGTTGTGTGGCTTATTCCACAAAATTAAGAGTAATCATTTTATAGATAATTTCATCCTTCTAGAGAAGAGGATATTTTGAAACAGTTATCCTTTTTTGTATAGCATTTCTACAGTGTCTAGTGCTATGGGGTGGTTCTGTTGTGATAAGGATTAGTAGGTGTTTTGTAGGTTCGTCTTAAAGAATCCTGATGAATTAAAGCGAAAGCTTCATGCTGCTCAATTTGAAGAGAATGTTTAATTACTGGGTGTGAGGTGCATGCATTCATTGAGGCAAAATTAAGTTTCTAGCAATGATAATTGTCTTAATTCATACTAGTTCTTGCTTCTGAAGAAGGTATTTTTTTCTAGCTGCTTTCAGATACCAAGTGCTGAATCAGATTGTGAACTGGAGTTGTTTGCCAGATTGGTGATTTCTGAGTTCATAGAAAGGCTTATCAGGTTTTCATGGGGCTGTGAAACGATCACTTCTCTTTTATTCTCAGTGCCCTTTGTAAGGATGCCGATGTTTTGCTGACTTCCTCACCTACTGCTGCACATACGGCTCAGAAAACTGTCAGTCTTGATACAAGGAACTGTTCCTGAACTGTAACTACCACTTTAGAGTACAGCATCATGTTGGGATGGTTTAAACTATTTTTCTCTACATGCATTAACTAACTGTTGTAAGAGAGGACCTCATCTTTTGAGTCCTTCCATTCTCACCTTTTGCATGGCATGAAATTACCCAGAAGTGTCAGCTCTGCAAGACTAGGAGTTGACACTGTTACACTAATAATGCTGCTTCAGGAACTCACAGTGGAATGCCTCCTCTGGTTTTAACTTTAGCCTTTCAGATAAATCATTGTTTTAAATTCGTGAGATAAAGCTAGATTAATTGCTTTCACTAGGAAGAGGAAGAACTAAACTTAAAAGCAGAATCTTTATCTAATCTAAATTTAAAAGCATAATTAGTAAGTTTCTATGTTGCTGTCATCTTTTGTATTTGTGCTTGCCCCTGCTTCTCCTAAGAATTCAAATTCTTATTCAAATACGTGGAAACATATGTGGAAACCCATTTATTGTCCCAGTTCAAATGTATTTTTAAACTCTTACAAAAATAGGTTCTGCCCTTCTGTTTTATGTAGGGGCATGGGAAGCCACCAGAGGGCAAAAGGAAGTGTGACTGGACAAAGCTGTTACCTGCAACTTTCCACATGCAGGCAGGCATGTGTGTGCACACATCCCGGTTTTCACTTGGATTTTTCCAAACAAGATAGGTGCCCTGGTGCAGTGCTTGTGAAGACTTCATACAAATAGCTTGCGTTTGTAGATCTAGAGCATACAAACACAAAACTGGTGTTCAGTTTTGTTGAAAATAGTTTGCCTTTAAAATCCATTATTTCAAAACATTAAATCTGCAATGAGTTATGGCTGTCTGGTGCATTGCACTTGCCACACAGTCAACTCGTGTTAAAACTTTCTGCAGAGAAAACTCATCGGTAAGGATACTGGAAATAGTGCTGCTGGTGATGCTTCATCTGCTTTGTATTGAAGACAGCAGGTGATACTTTTGCTTTCTGTAATGAAAACACTCTGTGTAGGGAAATCATTGGTACAGCCATGGGATATGCTACAGTCATTAAAATGGGCACAGAAGTGGAATGTGTCTTTAAATATTCCCTCTTCTCAGCAGTAGTGGTGGGATGTACAGAAGAAAATTTATTTCCATAGTTTGAAGGAAGAAATAAATATCCTTAGTGTTCTCCTAATGTTCTTTTCAGTTTGTACCTGGTTTTTTCCTAGGAATTCTAGCTGTTATATGCAATTTGAGTGTTCCTTTACAAGTACCTTGCAAAAAGGTTTTAAGTGAAATGGTTGACTATCTGATCCATGTGACAAAAAGTACTACACGAGTGTTGAACAGCTTGAGAAATTGTTCCATATTAATTGCTGTTCAAATCTGAAGGCCTCTGTGCATAGATGTATATGGAGTTCTGTCCAAGTGAGAGGTACGTAGCTGTCATATCATAGGCTGTGCTATAATCTTACTTATATGTAAGACTGCTGTAGGAGTCAAGCTCAGTAGTGTCTCAGCCAGTGTGTAGGAGCAGATACATAGTGAAAAGTCTAAGAACTGGGGGACCATGGTCCATGTATGATATAATTAACTTGAAGCACAGATTCTTGTTATCCCTTGATTTAGGATTTCATCTTTATTTGACAGTGATTATCAGGATAATTGTAACATTTTTGGCATGAAGCAAGAGAGAATGAATGTCAGAAGAGGGAGGAGAGAAAATTGCTGAAATTCAAGTATTACAGAATGGTCATGATATTGAAAAGAGTGCTTTAAATGCAGAAAATGGGTAAAATGCTTCTGAATTAGTGCTGTCACTGGGGGATAATCTCTTGAATTATCAGGCTGCTCTCCCTTTCATTGTTAGAAGGTTTCATTCTCCTCCCCCTTTTTTTTTTTTGTTTTTTTTGAAGCTTAGAACAAAAGAAGTGTTTTTCTGTCTCTAATTCCAAGCAGTTTTTTAACTCTGTTTTCAAATATTTATATGAACTAATACAAAAAACTGCAAGAGAATGTGTTCTTTTGCCATCTCCAGTCAATCCTATTGTTGCGGTAAATAACGTTTTGCAGAAACACATAAATTCTTACAGTATGTGTTTAGGCGTTCTTGTCCAGTGAGTTTGTTAAATAAGTGAAAGCTAAAGGCTTGCTTTTCTCTGTATTAGACTAGTTTTGTATTGGACTTTAGAGTTATTCTCAAGTAATGCAAGTGAAGCCAAGTATACTGTGCAAGTTCCTGCCCGTAAATGTTAAGACATTTTGCAACCACACTTTTTTGCATTCCGTATTTTGTGACCTTCTTTCTACCATGGAAAGATAGCCTGCTTTTTTTTTTTCCATTATCCCATCTTTCTTGGAAAGCTGGAGAGGTCGAGAGAGTGTCGCTTGCTTCATACTCTTAAGAGAATGATAAAGATTTTTTTCTTATTTTTTCTTCTTTTTTTCATTCCCTCTTGCTGACTTATATCAACATCACAATTCAAGTACTAGCCATATCTTAAATATCTTAGCTAAATAATATTTTTTTTATAAAGCAGTAAATCTGGAATCAGTCTAGTTATCTGATGTCATTGATTCTGTAGCGTATTCTATTAACTGCATGTCCTCATACAAAACCATGTTATAATGTTTTGAGGACTGTTATAATTTGAGATTTTTCTCCTGATTCTAGGCAATAGTTTGAAACCTTAATTCTCTTGTGTGAGTTTTTTTCTTTTATTTCATGTGTCATCAAACAAGCATCAATGTTTCTGACCATTAGACATAAAACTTACGACATTTCTGCTACTGCAGCTATTTGAGTGACAGAGCTACAGGAAATACGAGAATTTGAAGTTAATGTTTATGTGCCTTTTTTGATATTGTGAAGACTGTTTTGCAGCTCAGCATAGTTTTATGGTATCCATTGTGGGTGCATGTGCCACCTAGCAGACTAACAGCACTTCTCCATTGTTTCACATGCTCAAATTGCTGTCACGATGACCTTCAGGGCCCTTTCTGCAGAGCCTTGTTGAACTTTGAGGTTCCTGTTGGTCTGTTTCTCCAGCCTGTTTCAGTCCCTCTGATGTTCCCTGAGGTCATTAATGAAGACGCTGAACAGTGCTGGCCACACTGTCAGCCCCTGGGATACACCAGCAGTGACTGGCTGCAGATGACTTTTATGCCACTGATCACAACCTTTTGAGAATGGCAGTTCAACCAGTTTTGAACCCAACCTTCCAGTTCTTCAGTTTGTCTGTGAGGATGTTATGGACCAAAGGCTTGTTAAAGGTAAATAACATCAACTACTCTCCCCATTTTTACCAAGCCTATTTTTAATTTAATTTTCACTGCAGAATGCAATCATATTTGTCAGACATGATGTCCCCTTCATAAATCTGTACTGAGTAGTCCCAGTCACCTTATGTTTGGAAACGTTTTTCAGATTCTCTTAATCTATCACCTTCCTGGTGAGTAAGGGGAGACTGATTTGTGTGCAGATCCTTCTTGCCTATCTTATATATAGGAATGCCATTTACTTTCTCAAAGTCCTCAGGAACCTCTCTCCATCACCATGACCTTTTAAAGTTGATAGAAACTGGCCTCATAAATACATTGGCCATTCCTCAGTTCTTGTGGATGCATTACTAGGATCTAATGTCTTTAAATATTCCTTAACTTGATGCTCCTTTGTGAAGGTTAAGTCTTCATTGCACCAGACTTCCCCCCTGGTCTTGGCAGCCTGGGATCCCTCAATCCTGAGGATAGCAAAGACTCCTCCACTAGACACTGAGGTTATTAAAGTCCTACACAAGGACGAAGACTATAAATATGAAACTCCTTCTCATTGTCAGAAGGTTGTGTTATCCTTTGTTTCATCCTTCTAGCAGACACCAACTGCATGTTCCCACATTGGTCTACCTTCTAATCCTAAACCATAATCTCTCATTTGAGCTGAGAGCTCCATGCACTCTAGTTGCTGATGTTCATAAAGGGTGATTCTCCCTTCTGACCTTCCTTATCCATCCATCCTAAAGATCCATACCTCTAATCCCAGCAAGACTGTACACGCCAATAAGATTCTGCATTTGAAATAAACATAAGGTGTTCTTGGTCAGTACTAGGAAAGGAATTGTATCCCATCTCTGAGCTGAAGATTTGACCCGCAAGAGATTTCTGGGTTTGTTTCTATTTGATTATGTTCTCATAATTTCTTTTCTTAGATTATAAGCCTTTTAGGGAAGAGCTATATATCTTTCTCCACTTGAGTTCAATAAAAATAACGTGGGGGGGTTTCTCTCCTGTCAGTGTTTCTGAGGTATAAACAAATGAGAACTGTATAGTTATTAGCAGCCAACTAACAACATGATGTATTGTTTGAATGCCCCAATTTGAGAAAGCTGCTGACTAGCATAGGGCAATATTCGGTCTTTTTCTTTCTCTAGACTGTTTGCATATGCTAGTGGTTGATACCTTGAACTAAGAAAAAACCCAACCACAACTTATTTTTCCTGTATTAGTAAAAATACCTTTCTTATTGTAGCATTTGTAACTGACTGAATGAACAGAAAACTGAGTTTATCTCAAAATAGTGTATCTAGCTAGTAGTTGTTTATCATTATTTTCTTCCATTAATTACTTTTGCTTGATGTGTGAGCACATCTGGAAGTGAGCTACCCAAATTGTCCAGTTAATGTAAAGATACAAGCAGATTATGATTCCGAGATCTAAGCTTTGAATCCCAAAGCTGGAAAAAATTTTGTATGTATTGGTTGTGGCCACACATCTGGATTTCTGTTGAGGGGAAGTACCAAGTGGAGACCGTGGAAGGCTGATGTAAGGGGTAGTGAACCTACCTTTTCAAATTGAGCTAGTGGTTAGAACTTGGTTTGTCAAGCTTGAGGCAGCCACGTAAACTGCTCATAGTGGATAGTGGCATTTGTCCTGCTTGAGGTAGATTTCTATGAACTGTAATTATATTTGTCTTTGGAACTCCTATGGAGTAGAATGGGAATGCTTGAGGTTATTTAGATATACTCTTGAATATGCAACTGTCTATTAAGGTGCCTGATTCAATGGGGGGATAAATGGTCTGCAGTTCCCATCAACTTGTTAAGGAACAACAATTTTTAATACTTTATGAAATATCAAGTGGGAACTTAAGTGCATTGGTTTCATCTCACTTTTACTTCATTGACAGCTGCCATGGCTTTGTTGGTGATGAAAGTGAGTTACCTCCATGAGACAACTTTTGTGTGTGTAAAAGTAGCAGTGTGGACAGTGCTGTTCAGCTCCACTCGCCTTTGTGATGATGGAAGCCAACATGTAAATATGCCTCGTTAAGTTTTATTGGT
Source organism: Pseudorectes ferrugineus (assembly GCA_008033365.1). Classification (NCBI taxonomy): domain Eukaryota; kingdom Metazoa; phylum Chordata; class Aves; order Passeriformes; genus Pseudorectes; species Pseudorectes ferrugineus. Next base: position 9,384 of record QWTY01041679.1, on the reverse strand, counting down.
GTACTGTGCAGCTCTCCTCAGCACAGAGTTAAATCTCACAAATTATTTTTATATGGCAAGCCAATACCTTTCTGCTTGTGTGGCTCTCACTGTTGTTGCAGCCTTTACATTATTGCAGTCAAATTCTGCCTGAAGAGCAGAGTTCAGCTCACCAGTATAGCAATGGTTGCAGTTCTTTGCTTGGGCTGTCCCCATATGGCAGAGTTCCAGAAGTGCAATCAGTTAATTTTGACCTCCCTCAAATAGATGTATATCTGCAGAGTATATCATCAAAAAAGGTCTGTGCTGAAACATTGTCTGAAATCACCTTGGGATAGCATAAGAAGCATCAGACTATAAAACAGTGCAATTTATGCCTTTTCCAATTTGACTGTCTGCTTTCTGCACAGTCTCCTGTTCTTCCATTTCCAATTTGACTGTCTGCTTTCTGCAGTCTCCTGTTCTTCCATAGAAAATGATGGGTTTACCTGTCTCTCCATGTCATATCCCATGCCTTTGCATGCTCTTAGATCATTCTATCTGCATTAGTATGCAGCAGGTGAGGTTTTTAAAACCTCCTTAGACATCTGTATATACAATGCAACTATATACTTCTATTAGGATAAAGAGTGAACTGCTGTGTTTCCATGTTTTGTGGGGGGTTTTTTTGTTTTGTTTTGGGTTTTTTTGAAAATCAATGTCTGGTTTTTGGTAGCTAAAAAGTGCATTTAAGTAATGGAAAGAAAAATTAAACTGCCCGTAGCTCTTTATTCCTACATGTATCTCACCCTGTGTATTTCAGAAAAAATGTAAAATCAAAGACTACACAGGCTTTTAGGACAAAAGATGAAGTTACTAACCCAGAAAATGAATGGTCTGTTTTCCCCCTCTTTTTTTGCCTGTGAAGGACACGATGTTGAATAAATAGAATACAGTTGATTTTTTTATTAATTGATTAAAAAGGCTGAAAGGCATATTCTTTTTTTAAACAAAATATGCATACCTGAGTAATTTTGTTTTTATTTATTAATTTTATTAAACTCGAAGAAGGATGTTCACGCTGATTTATAAGGAAGAGTGCTAACTGTTTGTCAGTGGAAGGGAGGAGGGTTCTGAGCACTAGCTGCTTGTTCCTGTCATACCGAGAGCACTAATGGGCACCAGCTGGGCTGTAGCTATAGCAGCTTCACCACTTCAGCCTTGCACAGCACGAGCTGCTGTGGCAATGCTGCAGAAGGGCCTCCTGTGCAGATTTAGGAAGTACACACTTCAGTTGTTGTTCCCTGGGCAACAGAATAACTGCAGACAGCTGGCTTTGCACCACCTGAGCTGATCAAAGAGCAAACCCTGTCAGGCACTGATACTTCAGCTCCTCCAGCTTCAGTGTGAATGTCTGCAGGCAGTGATGTAGGAAGCATTGTCATTCAGGTTTCAAGGTTAAACACAGGGGAATGAAGTAGAATGACAGCAAAAAGTAATATGAAAACATTGTTCCTGTAGATAGTACAATCGGGTGTGTATAGCTATTGATGATCGAGAATTAACTTTAAAATACTGAATTACTGGTGTACATATAAAATGTCTTCTGGTATTATTCAAAAAGAGACTGGGAGGCTAGCAATAATTGATTTGAATTTTGTGAGAAGGAAGAACAATCAAGGGTGATATATCATGTGTTTCATTAAGAAAGACCATAAAGAATGATTGAACACAAAGATTAAAGTGGTATGTAAAATGATATGATTATGAGGACTAAGCAGCCCTATATCCAGTCTGCTGGAAGCTTCTGACAGATCAGGACTGCAGCAGCATGCTGGGTTTTATTCAGCAAGTGACACCAGAAGCATGAAAGGTGGACAATTGAACAATAGAGAACTGTAATGTTGGCTGATGTGGACCTGTATAACTGGGATTAAGATCCACTTGAATATGTTGGATGAGAGTGGAGGGGTGGGAGGGGCAGGTGGTAGTGTTTCATAAATGTCAATTTAACTCTTTTCTTATACTTTTTATATTATTGTAATGTCTACTTAACACTTTGCTTAAGAGGGGTGCTAACTTGTTAAAATACTGTTTTAAACTTTGTTGTGAAATAATAAAGATTATTTTAATTACTTCTCTTAAAATTAAGTCTCTCCTTTATTTTTTTCTAATATCTGTATTTACTTCAGAAGGTAGTAGCTTCCCTTTTGGAGAAGAGGCTCCAGTCAGTGAACATGGTGAGCGATAATACTGACTTTTCGCAAGTCCTAGATGTGCATCATTCCACACCTGAATGAGGAAGGCAAACAGTTGGTGTGTTTCTGAATGTACTAAGTCCTCATTTGCTGAAATTGCAGAGTATTGATTAGTATCCACACTTCCATTGAGGGTTTGGTTTTTATATTCCATATATTCTTTGGATTTTCTGTATTTCATATTTGTTTTAGTAATATTTGATGAAAGTCTCTCTAAAGTAGTTTCAGGTGGGGTTTTTTGCCTTTTGTTTTGTTCGGGTTTTTTTTGTTCTGCCTTAGGTTTTTTGGGGGGTTTTTTTTTGGTTAAAACTCAAACCATTAAACTTTTAAGTAGAATAGTTTCTTTCTCTAGCTCCCTTACAAAAAACATTTGTGGAGCAAGAATTTCAGTAAAGGGATTCAGCATGAGAAAATAATAAAATTACTGGGTTGTTTTCAACTGGAAAATCACAGTTCTAACATAGCAAGTATGACATTTGGTTCTAATAATATAAAAACAAATACAGGTCTAAGTAAGAGCCCTTACTCTCTATGGTGACAAGTTAGACTGTATTTCTTGTTTGGCTGTTCTGATTTACTGCATCAATGGTCCAGATATCAACTGGTTTCTTAGTATGTTTACTGAGGTTACATGTTAAGTCCTTACTAAAGCTGTTATTTATTAAAGAGAATAAATTAAGAAGATTGTATAAACAGATTTTTATGCTATCTGATGTTCACTTGCATTCTTTGTAGTTTTGCAGTCTGTGGCATTTTTTGAATAATCTTTATAATAATTCTGAATTACTTAAAATTTTAGGTTCTTCTGTCTAAGTCTCGAAATGTGACAAAGCTCACTTTCATTCTATGTAAGTCTTCAACTGTAGGAATTGCTGATGCAAAATCAAGAGCAGTGTGAAGTGCACAGGCCATCACTTCTAGCTTAAAAAACTGCCAATTCATAAAAAATAGCAATTTTCTGTGAACAACAGCAGGAATGACTTTCAGTGTCCTGAACAACCGTATTGCATCTGGAATCAGCAGTGTTTTTACATCCACAGGCTTTTCTTTTTGCATCTAGTCCAGAAATTATTGTGTAGTTCTTAAGGACTGTCCGCTGGCTACTGTGTTCAGCAGCAGCAGTGCAGTGAATTGGTTGGTTGTTCATGAAGGAACTCTATAAAGGAGTAACAGGTACTTGTAGTTAACCTTACAGATGTGTTTCTTTTTGAACTCTGGTTAGTAACTTCCTGATATGTTTAAATTTCAGGCAGATATTTTTTCCCCAGGCTTATTTCTTTCTCTTAATTTAAGTTAGAGCAATTCTCCAAGGGCAACAGTATTTGGAGGAAGGTAGACGGGATGTCCCACCAATCTGCAGCTTTCACTTTTTTTTCTATGTTGGAACCAGCTGGTAGTATAAAGCTAAAAGTTGTCATGGAAATAGCCCTCATTGAGAGGTCATTTTGAGTGCTGCAGGGAAAATTGGTATTGATTGACCATGCTGTGACCCTTTGCAAATCGTACGCTCTGCATGCAGAGGGCTTTCTCACTTGCTCAGCTTGTAAAGTAGGCACCAAAGATGGCCTCATGTTCTACAGCCGTGATTATCTCTTAGACTTTGGCTGAATGCAACAAAGTTTGAACTCACCAAAGTTTGTTTCCTGCATTTGACTACTGTACCCTTATTGCTACCAGCATCATGTGTAGTTGCTTCCTAATTTAGTGCTGTCAAAGTATGGGATTACTTGTTTATTCCTTAAATTCTGTTTTGCTTGTTTGTAAGCATGGATCATTTCAACACAACCAGGTAGGTGAAACTATGTGCAGTCACTCTAGCAGATAGTATCCTCTGCCCAGGAGATAATATTGGTGGACCATTTGGTGCTTAACAGGGGGTTGTTGCAGTTGGAACAGTACCTTTAGCTCCATCCTTAGCTATACCGAGCAAAAGATATATTGAAGATGTATGATGAATTAGATAAGGGATGAGGAGGAACAAATATTTCCCCCTCTTGAATGAGGAAGAACAAATATGACAAAGATTCAATAGTTCATTGTCTCACTCCTGGATCATTTTATGTGAACAAGGCGTGAGGAATACAGTGGGACATCCTTCTTCAAACCTTTGACTTATTCTCTGTGAAAGTTCAGTAGTGCTTAGTAAACCCTGTAACATTTTTCTTAATACACTCAGTGATAAAACTGCAACACAACCTTATCTATTCTCTTCCACATTGGTGCTGTGACATAAATAAAAAAATCTTGTTTCGATATGAAGGAGGGATGCAAAAATGGTTTCCAACTATATAAAGAGTTTTCAGGAAGGCATAGAAGCATGACATAGAGACACTATGTGTTTAGCTTGTTTTTCTTTCTTTTACAGAATAACTGGTATTGTCATTTAAATATTGGTTTCATACTTGCCTTTTAACATTTTAAAGAGATAATATGAGAGCTGGTAGATAAAAACATTGTCATTTTGTATGCGTATATGCAGTAATGTGATGTGAAGATAGTAAAAGATGGGAAAACCTGGAGTTTCTCTTTGCCTGTAGGCATTCTACTAGATAAGCAATGGCACTACAGAGGTGGTAGTGAAATTACCTAGTAATACTGGATTTTTAAATTTTAATATGATCACTTGGGAAATAAGGCTATATGGGTAATGCCACAAATACTGTATACTGTTAATGAGCTTTTCATGTGGCCATGAGAAGCTTGTTGTGGGACTTTGATTTCTATGTAGTGAGAGTTCCTGTTTGTGTTTATGGATTTCTGTAGGTTTGCAGCTAGTGATTATTTGATTAAGAGGAATTGTGACTCACAAAAAGCTCCACTTCATCTGTCAGAAGAGTGACACTTTCACTCAGCACTTAGATTTGCCCTCTCTTTTACAAGGGAGAAAATGGTATATTTTAAAAAGTTCCTTATATAAAGGGAAATTAAGCCTTCCTTAAGGCCAGCCATATCTAAAATTACTTCTCTGGGTGGCTGTGGAAATTCCATTTTGATTTCACATATCTGGGAATTAACAAAGTGTCAGAACTGTCCAAGGAGAAATTAGTAGTGCTCTGAATAAAGTCTTTGTTCTACAGATTTCAGCCATGTATCTAATTCCAGAATTTCTCAAAAGTTTAAAATTAGAATCAGAATATTTGCAATGCGCGTACGGTTGTTCAAGATGGATGGATATTCAGCAGCTGGAAAGTGGTCTGCTACTTTCCCTGAGCATCATCAAATCCAGTTGAAAGCAGAGGATAATGTCTGTGCTGAGTGTGTCAGAGTTTTGTGCTTGTTGGCTTTTAGTGTTATCCCTTTCTGATGTGCAATTAAGTTTATCTTTCACCACTAGTCCCAGTGAAGTATAACAGGCACGGAACTGCACAAAATTCTGCATATGAAATTCTGCACCAAGCTGAACTTCAGTTTTCAAACCACCAAAGTGTTATAGGAGCCTGGATCACATCAAGTTTCAGGAGCATTTCTCTCTATATGTACACATACATATATGCATATGCTTTGGCCTCCCTCAATGTTCAAAATAATGTTTGTTTAGTTGTTTTAGGGTTTTCAATCTGGAAATCTGACTGTGCAAAGAACTAATATTCCACTTTTAAGAAGTTAAAATGTCATTTCAAGGCTGTCTTAAGATTGTGGTGCTGTGGTAAGAGGAAAGATGTCTTGAGAATGTGTTTCTCCCCACCTCCCCCTATCTAAAACCTTTGCTGCACAAAGCAGCAATACTTGGAATTTCAACTTTTTTATGGAATATAAGTTTGATGTTGCACTTCAGTCTTTGGTTTTCAGTCTTCCCTCAACTGATTTGGCGTATGTGGAAGTAATTTATTGTTTGTTAAGGATGAGAATTCATATTATATGGTGCCTGTGTAGCTACTCATTTCGCTTGCTTAAGACAAGACAAGGAGAGCTCAGTACTGCAGATTTAATTACAAGGATTTGTTTCCTTTTCCTTTCTGGTATTTAAAAGAAAGTTAAATTTGTCCATTGTATATTTGCAAGTTTGGTGCTTTATGGATGTGTGTATATGACATGTTCCCACTGCTTCCTGAACAGATGCAGGTCATAGAAATGTTAATACACTTGCTCCGTGTTTTATCAACCACAGTCTGACATAATTTTGGGACCACCTAACCATCTACCAGCAAGAAAAGTTGAAACCATAAGAATGTGGTCTGCCATAACTTTTCAGAAAAAATATGGTGTAGGAGGTGATCATGCAAGTTTTTACAGGCTGCTTCTCAATCATCAGAGAATTTTAAGAAAAGTGGAATAGCACAGCAGGTTTTTGTAAATGAAACGAGAAGTCTGGATTGAAACTGAACCAGGATAGTGAAACATCAATGTTGGATATTGTTGTACATGAGAGTGGAAAGGGCCTCTTTGGTTTCTGTATTCAGACACCTGCTATGTAAGATAGCCTTCATAATCTCATTATACTTATATATTCTAGTAGGAGTAATTTTAAATTTGTCAAAAGTGAACAATACTTAAAATCAGTCTCGATGCTTTTCAAAATCTGGCTGCATAAAAATTTCTATTCGTTAGCTAGCTCATAAAAAAACAACAAAATCCCCCCAAAAAACCCACCCCCAAACCAAGCAAACCCAAAATACCCCCCTCCCTCCCAAAAAGACTTCAGAAGTGATAGTTGATTCTTCATTTTTAATTATGTCATAGATTGTACCATAGATTTGAAGAATTTATCTCACCACTGATTACTAGTTGAAGCCTTGTAGGTTAAATTTCAACTAAAAAGAAAAAAGTAGTATTTGTTAGGTAATTATTAGTGAAGATAGGCCCTATCAGTGCATTGAAAAGTCTTTTGTGTAGGCCACTTGTTTTTTAAAATCTGTTTCCTGAATATTAAGTTTCTTTGTCACATTTTCAAGTTCTCTTAATACTTGTAGTGCTGTGCTGAGAGGAAAGATGGCTTGAGGAACATGTAGTTTGTTTTCCACAATTTGCTTTTGTGGTTCTCTGCCATGATCTTGATGATAGTGGAAAAGCTAATGCTTTATATGCATAGTACAGACCTTTTAGTAGTTACAATCTACCAGAAACTGTTCATTACTGTTCTGTCAAATTGAAGTGAAACGTTTGATAAATCTTCCCTTCTTTAACTATATTGCACTTTAAGTTATTTAAGTTATTTATTACTTGCATGGTGTACAATGCAGATTGTGTGTGGGTTTGCCCTTTGCTAAGGAAAGGTAGCCATCCGTTGCTGCTTTCTTCTCTTCCTCAGTGGCATGTGGATCTAGAGTAAACAATTTGCCTGAAATGATTTGGAAATAGCTGTTTAGTTAGCATGCTCTACAATTAGCAAAAATTCAATGAAGTGTTAATAAATAGGGGATTTTCTATCATCTTTAGATGTATGGTCTCTTTTTACTGTATTCAACTTGTGTATCCAAGTTACTGTAGAACAGTTATGTGCATCATACATATAGTTTATGCTCAGCGCAATCTATCAAATACCCAGTGATTGTGTGTTCTGAATTCATATAAAGCCCTCCTCCCATCCCTGTTTCCTGTCACAGAAAGGGCCTTTTTTTCCTACAGGTTTGACCTAACTACTTTTTTTTTCTTTTATTTCATAGGACTCCATTTTAAACACGTCTGCATTCTTGTATTCAGGACTTACTATGTATCAGTTACTTTTTGTCCTATTCCGTGTTGTTTGGGTGCCTCTTTTTCCATATAGAGTATCCAGATTGGTGACCTTTATAATACATGTTTATTCCCCTGTTAGTACCATTTTAACCTGAGGAGGCCTTTTCAGTGTCCTTCCTTCCTCTTGAAAACACTCATTGCAGTTGCTGCCGTTTTCCTTTCCACTGATGGAAGTTGGTCACGTTTCCTCACAGCTCTGTAATCAGATGCTCTTGACTAAAATCAGCTAAAACGTACTTGGAGATAGAGCCATCTGAAATGACCTCAGAACAGAAAATGTATCACTCGTTGCTGCCTATCCTCCGGACTTCTCATTTAGCTCATCGTTCAGCTGGCAGTCGCTCCCCCTGCTTTTGCTTAACGTAGCTGTGGCTGGTTCCTTTGTTCCCGCTGGAGTGGATCACACCGACCCATTCATTCCCGGTGAACCCCGGACCAGCGGCTGGAACAGCGTGAGCATAGGGACTGCTGCTCTGGTCTCCTCCCATTCTGCACTGCTACAAATTGCTGTATTGGGTGATGGGCAACACCGTATGTGCACAGACCATATGGTGTTTTCTTCTCAATCTACATTTGCCATGTTCTTCATACATTGTAATACTTTGCTATATGTATGTAAGTTCAGTTTGTCTTTTGGAAGCTGTTTTTATTTGCTGGGGTTAAAGGCATGTACTTACATGGAAAACCTAATTTTGCAATAAACAGTTACTGGTAGTAAAGGATGTAAGATAACTCTCTGGACTGAACTGAAGATAGCCCTTAAAAGAAAAGTGTTTAAATGCTGTCTATATCTTTACTCTTAAGGAATCAAGCAATGTAACTTGTGGGTCATTTTCATTAACATCAGTATGGGCAATGAAACTTGGAAAACATGCCTCCTGAAGAGTTTTCATGAGCACTTAATTTTGCTTTTGTTCAGGGAGACACACATTAAATGCGTGCTAATTATGAGTTTTGCAGCAACTTGACTGCTAACTTGAGGTCTGTGTCTGTAGCTGCGTTCTGCATTCTTTGAATTCATCTTGTTATAATATTTTTAAATATTTCAAACAGCAGATGTGCATTGCTTATAGATTTGTGTAAATGTTGGTGCAGTGTATACAAAATACGTCTCCCATACAATGATCTGTTGACATTATTCTCTGTTGCTTAGCTTCAGACACTAAAGTCATGACATGTGCTGCTGTTTGGAGGATGCCGAAGGAATTGGAATCAGGCAGTCATGAATCCCCTGATGATTCATCAAGCAACACTCAAACCCTGGAGCTACTCTGTCACCTTGACAACACAGCCCATGGCAATATGGCCTGGTAGGATTCTGCATATTTTATACTCCTAGAAAAAGCCTAAAGGATAGACCCATGCTGTTAGTTTTGTGCAGATTTATATTGTAGAAGCTATGCTATGCACTTTAAAACTATTCCATCTTTAAAAAAAAAAGTATAAATTGGATTTTTAGTCCCAGATGTTTCATAGATTAAAAACATTTATT
>QWTY01041668.1:0-11475 GCA_008033365.1 Pseudorectes ferrugineus | reverse complement strand
AGCCCCTTCCAGTGCCTAAAGGGGCTCCAGGAGAGCTGGACAGGGATTTGGGACAAGGGATGGAGGGACAGGACACAGGGAACGGATTCACACTGACTGGGTTAGATGATATATGAGGACAAAATTCCTCCCTGTGAGGGTGGGGAGGCCCTGGCACAGGTTGTCCCATCCCTGGAAGTGTCCAAGGCCAGGTTGGACGGGGCTTAGAGCAACCTGGGATAGAGGAAGGTGTCCCTGCCCATGGCACGGAGTGGGATGAGATTCCCCCACACGGAGCTATGCCATGCAGTGCTCCCTGCTCCAGGAGGTCCCGATCAACCTCCGCCATGACAGAGACGGGGGGGTGGAACAAAGCACGAAGCCCAGCACCTACCAGTTCCTTCACACTCATATCCACGGGCCGCTGACAGGGCTCAGTCCGCCGCACGGAGGGCAAACCCTGGACATTGCTATGGAAACGTCCTTACGGAAACGCCCCACTTCCCCCCGGGTGTGCACTGACAACCCGCCGGGGCCCCTCGGCCCGGGCCGCCCCTTCCCTCCCTCACGGCCCCTTCCCGCCCTCACGGCTCCTTCCCGCCCTCACGGCCCCCGCCGCCAGAAGGTTCTGGAAGCGCCGGGCTCTGCCTGCGCCCGGGATCCTCCCCGGGAATCCCACGGGGCTCCATCTGCTCCATCGGGAGGATCTGACCGAGGAGTCACCCCACGGTTCTGCTCCGTGAAACCGAACGGCGTCCCAGGCCCTGGAGCCCATCGCGTCCCTGCAGAAGGGCTGAGCAGAGCGGGGCTGGCCGGCCCTCGGCTTCCCACAACCCCAGCACAGCCCTCGGGAACTCCCACATAGAGCAGTGCAGGAGCCGTGCCCCGGTCAGCCCCAAAATCCCCGAGCACCCAGCACAAGGGAAAGGGAACCTACCCCGCCAGGCTCGGGCTGGAGCGGGACGAGATCCCTCCTCATCGCCAGGGCTCCCGAACTCCGTCCCGGTCCCCGCGAAGGCCGCCGTGACCTTCTGCGGGCCCTGAGGGTAACGCCCGTAACCAGGCGACACCTGCCCGGCAACGGGGGCAGCTCGCGCCGAGGAGACCAAGTGGGTGCAGGTGGACTTAGGTCTCCCAGCTGGTCATTAACTGGGTAATTAGCGGGCACCTCCCCCGCCCGTCCGTTTAAGGCAGCAGCCACAGGTGTGCGGCCAGCGAGGGGATCCGTGTGGGGTCTGGGCAATGTTCCAGAACCTTCGGCAGGGACGGGCGTGGCGGACAGAGGACAAGGAGTGTCCAGAGCAGATTTGAGGAGACTTACCTGCAACAGCCTGATGCAGAGAAAGAACACAAATGGAACGAGGAATCACTGAGCGAGTCTGGGCACATTCAGGCTGCACACAAGCCTGCAGGGAAGAGGGTTGAAATTCTGGACTCACTTGCCTCAAATTTTCGTTAGATGTTGTTTTATTCTGATTTCTACCCAGAGAGGAATACCAGACCCAGTGTGTTTGATAACAAGAAAGATTTCACTGGTATACAATATTCATATCATATATGTTATAAATAGAATCATGAGTGCAGTGCTGTGGTATTCTCTGAAGAGAATATATACAAAAGTGCTGTTAAAAACCCAATGCCAATACCTTTCCTGTATTGTTTCTTTAGCTAGAGAGGTACGTCAGGATTAACAGATTATCAGTGCATTAGCATTCATATCCTGGATAAAGTGTCTCTGGTCATTTGCATGGGCACAGACTGGTAACTTAAAGGCTCTATGAAATTGGATGCTAAATAATATTCAGAGGAAATTGAATTAGACAGGAGGGAAGAGAAATGTGACTGCTATTAAATCTCTAAAGTACATTCCTGGTTTATTCCCTCTCCCCCCCCTCTGAGAATAATATGGCATTCAATTTTCCAATTATATAAATACATGAACACTGGATTACTAGAGGCAGATAATTGAATATTTTGACTATTCTACAAGGGACCCTTCATATTTGAAGTGGGAGATGAATAGGGTGTGCAGCATCAGCCTGTGGATGCACGAGCTATAAAAACCTCTATTAGATCCAGAGAGTATAAAGGTCTCCCATAGAGAGAGAGATCTTATCAGTGTTCAATATACAATAGTTAATTTATTCCACTGATATCAGGGTAAGTTATACAATAGCAAAGCTGGGATATTTTAGGCCACACATCGTACTACTTCAAAGGTGCAAGGAAAGGCATTCGCAGTCATAGCATTTCAAATCCCACTCCTCTATAACTCTGTCTTTACAGGACATCAATCACGAGATGAGAGGAACTGTAAGCTATTTTCCAGTAACACACTGCCAATCGCAAGACAAATGTCACATGTCACAAAAGGAGAAGTAACCATTTTTCAACTTGTGAATGTCTTCAAATATATTACAATGAAAGTGTGAAAGAAATGACCCTTTCAGCTTCATTTGTTCTGACAGGTGCCAGACCTTGGAGTTTGGCATTTTATCTTCATACTGCAATAATCTTTATGAAATTTGAACAAGGCTGAGGGCAGTGGCATTAGTTAGTCTACAATTGTCCTCTTATGTACAATACATAAAATTTCAAAGAGTCTGGCCGTTGAACTAAAAAAGATCATATACTACTATTTCATTTGTGTTACAGAAAAAGGTAAGGAGAAGGGATGCCCACATCTGAGATTAACACATGCTGGGGACTAGTTTTGTGTGGGCTCAGCCTGACTCCTGCATTGCATTGCCATGCTGCTATTGCCACTTGGGAAAAACACATGCTGCTTAAAACTGAAATCAGGAAAAAACTCTATAAACATTCCCTGAAGTGAAAACTCACTCGATACCGTGTGTGCATTTAGTCCCTGACATGAAACAGGTGGACTCCCCCTCACTGACACAGCACGTTTCTGGGGCACCAGCCACTGGAACATTTTGACATGGAGCTCAGGGAATGTTCTCCAACCCAAAGCTCAGTGCCCATCTTACAGCTTTGCCATTTCTGATAGCATGGAGGACACTAAAACATAAGCCAAGTCATTAACATTAAAGAGTAGAACAAAAGAGGAAAATCAAGCTCAGATGTAGCCATTCATTATTGCAATAAAATAGGAGACCACAAAGAATTTCACTCAACAGCCCTGAAGTTCCAAGTTATTCCTGTCCTTCCAGCCAGTTTCATGTTCTGCTTAGCCCCCACAAGAAGTGTGTGATCATGGAAGTCATGGTTCACTTCCTGAAAAATAAGACTCCTCTGCAGAACTCCAGCAGTACAGCCCAGCAGTTTTGACACAACATCCTTGGATCTAATTCGTATGGACTTACGCTGTTATTTAAGGGAAATACGAAGAATATGTGCAAAGACACAAAAAAGATCTGCTCTAGATGTTACTGCAGGTCCTAATAGGGTAACAAACATGCAAAAGAGAAAAAATAAGCAAACCTAGAATACAGTTAGTTTAGGCTAAAGTCAGTGACAGGATTGGTTCCACTGGAATTTAAACGACCTCTTAGGCCCTTACACTGTACAGCTTTCTGCTGAAGCAGTGCTGAATCCCTGAAGACAAAACCACCACTTGATTCACCAAATCTGACTTAAGTAAATTGTTTTTCTGTGAATAAGTGTGAGCTTATTGGTTCTGTGGAAGCAAAAGGATAAACAGTTTTAGTTTTTCTTTAAAAAACTAACAGTACTTGTCATGGCAAAGACATGTACAAGGAAGTAGAAGCCAAAATATTATTTCAGTGTTTTAAGACTGACTTTAAAAAATAAGTACATAGACATTGACCAAATCTGTATCAATTCCAACACGTACAGTCCAAGCCATGGAAAGAAGAGGGTCAAGGACTGAAGTCCGACCACAAGTGTAATTCCAGGTTTCAGTTTTCCAGTCTGGTATTTGTGACTGCAATTCCTTCCTTGGTTTCTGTGACACGTCCTGTGCACACAAAGCAATGTAATTCCTTTGACACGAGTGTGCCTCTCAGTCAGTGCAGCCAATCCCATCATGCTGGTTATCATCCCCTGTGTTTGGTCCCTCTCTTCCACGCACTCAGGATGAACGCACAGTTTGTCACGGGAGGTGCACCGTAAATCCCACAGAGAGGTGAAGAAATAACCATTGCCAGGGTCATTATTTGACAACGGGAGGTTGCACTAGACTTTTTGAAGAGCAGAAATAAAAAATACAGCTGAAATAAACAGCTGTCACTCTCAAATGAAGGGATTCCAGCGCCCGTCTCTCCTCCAGCAGTACACGTACCTAGCTGGAGATTAACTCCCAGTTCCGTCCCGGCACATCAGCGCCTTTAATTGCGATGATTTCTGTAATCTGAACCCTTGGTGGCCGTGGCCGTGCGGTTGAGGAGGGCTGGTGCAGCCGGGGTCGGGTGCAGGCCCCGTGGCCGGCAGGGCCTCCTGGTGCTCGGCGATGCCGCAGCCGCACACCAGGCGCTTCCCGTGCAGGGCAGCCAGGCGGCCCTCGCAGGACTCGAGCAGCGACAGCACCTGCTCGTGCAGCGGCAGCGACTTGTATCTCTTCTGGGCCAGGCAGAAGAAAGCTTCCACAAAGGCCTGCAGACACATTCCTGCAAGGAAAAGGTGCTCACAGGAGATCGGGAGCACGGCATTTCTAGCAGCCTGCATTCTGTAGGGATAATACTATCTCTTGTTTCTTGTGGCAGCAAGGCCAAATGTGTGCGCGATGGGTGTGAACACAAACAATCGTGCTAGTTCACATCTTTGCATTTAAAAGGCAGCCATCTGGAATGCTCAGAAAGAAAAGAAATTGTCTATCCTTCAAAGACCAAAAGCCAAGGTTTTATTTGTGTCACACTCATGGGGTGTTTCAGGGCAGGCTAAGCCCTGGCTGGGTTACAGATGGGTGACATTCTCTATCACTGAGGCAGCTTCTGGCTTTGCAGACCTCAGCCTGGAATCCAGAGGCAAAGTGGTACAGCAAGAACCCATTTTAGGATATTGCACCATTAAATTGATGTAGTATTAGACTTGATTTCTACTGCCAAAATTATTAAGTTGAAACCAAATGAGACACATAGTAACATACTGAGCATCAAGGAAAACAATCCAGCTGGAGAGAAAAACAAGTTTATGTCAGCAGCTGAACGGAGTCTTTTCAACCCTGTGTTTTTAGAGATGGATCTGAACCAAAAGTTCACATCAGTGTGTTATTTCAGTCTGTAGCACTACGAAGGTAACCCCATTACCAAGTATCACCTTAGCAAGATGTGAGTTTATTTGAAGCACTTCTTCCCTCCTGCACAGCCTGTACCAGATACAAACCCTTTTGAAGGTGAAGAGGCCATTCTTTCAGTCGTACCCAGCAACTCCACAATAGTTGTTTCAACTGAATGAAAAACAAACAGCTGAACTGTGCAGTGCCAAAAACATGTCTCTGCCATACTACAACTGCTCTGCCCCTTCCCACACAAAAGTCCCCTGCAGAAGCCACATGCTGCAGTAGAGACTCTTCAGGTGCTGTTCAATCACATCTCACTAACAGCACATTACCAGAGCCAAGGGGAAGAGGAGCTGTGTATTAACACTAATTATTGTATTTAAAACCTTAAAGTAATACCTACTCAAATTCTTAATTAAGAAGCCAGACCCCAATTGGTTGTGCAGAATGCCAGCCACAAGGCACAGTTAGAGCTGCTTTGTGCTTTAACTGGCTCTCCCAGTTTGAACATACACTTAAGAAGATTATTTTAGGATGAGATATTGAAAGGTTTGGGGTTTTTAACTGTATTGGCTTATTGATGCTGTAGGAAAGGCACCTTTTCAAAATATGACAATTACATTCTGAAGTATAATTTCTCTCAACCAAGGCTGCAGCTGGGGTCGTTTACGATCTTGGCTGTAAAACAGCTTGCAAAGGAATTGTCGAGTTATCTGAAAGCAGCAGCTGCCAGCTCAGTAAATTATTTTATCAGTCACGGTGAGCTGCAGGCAGGGAAAGCACCTCTGGTAGCACACACTTTCTCCCCAGAAGTGACACTCATGTGAAGCATATTATGAGAAAAGTTAGAAGCTGTTTTAGAACAGAATCACACCTGTTCTGCTTACATCTGGGAGTGGGCCAAACACAAAGCCAACAGAAACAGGTGGATAGTTTGTGTTTTAACACCCAAAAAACATCTGGTTCACTGACACCATCCACAAATCTCGTAATTTTTGAAAGCCTGAAGATTCAGTTGCATGTCTGTTATTTTTCCTGGTGAAATTCTATCAGCCAACCACATAAATGATTTATACCCACCCTGAAATGCTAAATGCAAATACTCAAATTTTAGATAGCCGTGAAACTGAGGTGACCCTCGTGTACCTAAAGTAGTACTACCCTGAAGGGTTAACTGCCACAGCACTAACCAGAAGAATTGGTTGTGTATGTGCATGCCTCAGGTGTACATGGCTTGTCCCCATTCCTGTAGAATGTTTGAGGTGTACCTGAGCTACTAAAATTGAAATAAATAACCCCAAAAGCCAGATTTCATAGTTTTTGAATACAAACCTGGGTTACCTGATTCCTTGTCAATGACCATGCTGTTCCACCTCCTTGTGATATCAATATATAGGATGTCTACAGCAGCCATCGAAAAATTGCTGTTACTCAGTTTGCAGTTTCTGTTAAAAAGAAACAAAATAAAAGATTCTGATTACATCCGAACTCCCAAGTTAGGAAAAATTCTGCCAGGGCAACTTGCAGGAGAAAAGTTTACCCGTGTCATCTGTACAGACCCATTGTAATGTGCTCAGTCTAATAAAACACACACAGCAGAGAGCAAACAAAGCAGCACTCATTAAATGCTCCTATCTGAATGGAACAGGCCCAAACCCGGAATATTTCAATTAAAAATATGACCTGACTGTTACACAGAGCTTTCTCCCAGGCTATTGCCAGTACTCTGAGGCTGTGAGAGAATGGAATTAATTGGTACACTGCAAAACCCACCACAAACCTGCACAGACTATCTGCACAAGGCAGAGTTTACACAGAGAAATACCCTTTTATTTGTCTGACTGATCCTGTTTAGAAAAGGCTGGAGGAAGCTTTCAGGCACTGCCTTACTTCTCCATGCCTGAACACCAACAGGATTCACCCTCGTGGTACGGAACGCTGCATGGAAAACAGCTCTGGATGCAGCTGGGGCTGGGGGGTGCGGAGCTGGGACTCGTGTGTGGTCCGAGTCCGCAGTGTGGTGTTGATCAGTGGATGGGAACTGGCCCCGTGTCCAGGATTTCCAGATGTCTGGCAGCCTGGCTGCAGCCACTGCACGTGCCAAAGAGCTGGCCAAAATTTCTCGCCAGAAAAGAAACAAAAAAACCCAAAAAACCCCCCACCCCAAACTCGGAAAATTGAAATGAATCTCACTCTTTACTAACCTCAGCAGAGCTCCCTTAAAATAGAGTAAGGCCTCGCCTAGATAGCCCAAAAATTCTCAGGCAGCATCCAAGCAAGGACTAAAAACACAGTCAGTGTTTTCAGTGTTTCCCTTTTAGTTATTTTTTAGAATGAAGAAAATATTAAAGGAGAACAGATTTTGATGAGCTAGAATTTGGGTGGACAGTCTGCAAGCACTTGCCCACACACAAAATCCCACTCGTGTACCATTTTATTCCTGAAAAGTGATACAACACACAGAAGCCTGACCTTCCTTCTGAAATGAGCAGCAATGACAGCTCTTCAAAAAAGGGCCTTATAGCTGGTATAGATCCTCTGGGAGAAAATAAACAAAATATCTGCCAGTACTAAAAAGTTTAATTTAACATGCATTAAGAAACTGCAAATACCATTTCATTGAGATACGGCAATTCATCTGAATATTCTTAAAAGAAAATGTTGGCATTTATTCTGTGTTCCTCTGACAAGTGCCAAAATAAGGCTGGATTAAACTACAGAAAATACAGAACTGGATGCAATCCTGTCGTGGTCTGTGGATGGAGCAGATGCCTTCAGACATTTTCTATATACTGTAATTTGTATAAACCAAGTTGTTTTATATTCATTCCTGAATGCTAAATGCATCTGCATAGAAACAGGATCTGTGTTTTAAGAGTACATCTGCTACTGCTGCTCATTTCTTTTGTCATAGTCAATGAAAGACAGAAAATGAGGTATTTGTACCATGACTAGAACAGATATAGCCATAAAAAACAATGAAAAAAACCCTCCTAAATAAAAAGCATGTGAAAAAATAAATTGAGTTCCTTGACATTGCAAGGTGCAATTTCACAATGCAAATCCTCCCTGCACTGTGCATCAGGAACTGGCATTTGGGAATCCTTCCTGAGGCCTGGGGCGGCCGGGGTGCCCCCACAGCCGACAGAATCAGATCAAGTGACCCAATTTCACTTGTCACTTTCTCACAGTGATATCTCTACCATTTACTGGGAACGTGACACGTTGACGAAGATGGCAAATTATATCTGCCAAAGTATCACTGATCTGCTGTCAGATAAAGACCCAACTTCCTCCTGGACACAGACTCACAGGTCAGGTATTTCAGGAGCTTGGAATGATGGAAATGTATCTATTTTATAACAGAACAGGCACTGGCTGCACGTTGGAAGGCATTACCAGACCTGCAAGCTGAGAGTGTACCACCAATAGGGCCAGCTTTTACCCCACTGACCTTATGAAGGTGCGGAATCCCGTTGGCCCCAGCTTGGTTGTCCCTTTGACCCCGAGGAAGCGGATGAACAGGGCGGCCACCCTGTCCACGAGGCGCAGGTGGCTGAACTGCTTGGCGTACTTGGGGAACACCTGCTTGAGGCACAGCGAGGGCAGAGCAGCCTCCGGGCTTTTGGGAGCGTCCGGCAGCTCCTTGCTGGCTTCTGGCACCTGCAGCAAACTCTGGCACCTGCAGCACAGAATCACAGAGGGGTTGGCTTGGGAGGGACCTCAGGGCTCATTTCATCCACCCCCTGCCATGGGGACACCAGGGTGCTCGTGGGCACCAAGCACTGCTGCTTGGGTGGGACTGTCACACTGCAGCTTACAAAGCACCTGGCCTCCCAAGACTGATGCTGTAAAACGTTAAAATAATGGTATTCGTTTGTACCCACACATATCCACTGAGGTTGAACGTCTATAAATGTGATCACTGTTTTTATAAAAGCCTAAAAAGTCTTTAAAAATAAATAACAACCTTAGGTAGTGATTTGATAATGTTCCTCTTTGCTGCAGATAGCAAAGTAGAAAAATAATGTTATTTTTGTCATTAGTTAAGTAAAGCTTAAAGTTATTAGTTTTGTTCTTTCTCACGTAAGATCGGATGGTGGTGTCACTGCCGTTGAACACCTGCCAAAAGAGCAAGAGTATGTACAGCCAGGAAACAACAAGCACACAGGCTTCTATTTTTAATCTTAAAAGGTCTGTTCATGAATTTAAAAATTCAATTCTTCAGCCAGTTGAACCAAACCTTGACCAAATGTGAAACCTTGGACTCAGTAGAGAGAAGGTTGTGCTGTTTGTAACATAACTCTCATTTTAATGATGCCTGGAAGCCCCAAACCCTTTCTCATTCTAAATTCAACAGTGTTTTGGATTGTACATTATTCATTCATCATTAATGTTTTTAGTTAAAAAATTATAAAGCTTTACTTTAAAAGGCGCAAACAGAGCTGAGGATACTTCATTTTTTATAGAAAACACTAAAGAGACAATTAAAGGGATCAGCTTTAGAGCACTGAATTCTGGCCCAGTGCTCTCGGAGCGAGGCTGGAGCCTTGTCCATCCACCCAAGTCCCCAAAACAGGGCTTGGGAACAGCATCTCCTCATCTGCAAACCTGCAGTTCCTTCACAAACCCACACCTCCTCCCTGCTGAACAGCAGTCCCTGGAATTTCTGAGGAGGTGGTTTAAAAGAGGTTTTTTTAGCCTTCCATTTTTCAACCTCCATCCTCCACAGCAATGAGAAACGAAGAGAACACCCAAACCAGAACCAGTGCTCTGGACACATCATCACTGCTGGGAGTCACAGAAGACTCTGTCTCCCTGGCTGAGGGGGAACTGACACAGTTGAATTATTAAAATATCTTTGGTTTGTTTTAGGGTCATTAAAAAAAAATTGTATTTTGGTCAAAGAAAAAATATTCTTGAATGCAATAAAGCAGAGGCTCTAAACTACCACCTAGAATTTCCTTCTTCCCCTCCTTTCTATGGAGAAAAGCCTACAGCTGTCTTTGAGGTCATGGATAAAACTCAGAACCAGCACCCCATTTCAAACTTTTACTGAGAGAGCTCTTAAATCCATACTTCTTATTAGAAAGGTATTTTAAAATTAAAACCAGCTCTTTTTTTGTATGCTACTGCATGTCTCATTCCTTTCCACTTATACATTGGGAAAGTCTGTAAAATATTTAAATCAGAACAAGAAAACTAAATTTAGTTATTGCCAAATGTTGTACTTCCATTCGGAAAAAAGGAAAAAAAAAGGGAATATACTTCTTAGTTTGCTTTTGCAGGTTAGGACTTTTATAAAGTTTAATGATTTGTTTTCATTCTTTAGCTCCCCCCACAAGATTTCCCTACATTTCCTTTTTTAATACACTAGAGCCCAATTAATATGATCATACAATCTGAATTATAATGAAAGATATATTTTGCACTTTTAATAAAACTCAGACTTTCCAAAGCAAACCTGCACAAGGGCTTGTCTGTGTCTGCAATATGAATTGATCCACAGACCTGCCTATTCTTCACACTCACCTTCCCTGATTTACACTGACTATATCCAGGGTACAATTCTCCAGTGCTTCCACAGACACTACCTCAATAAAAGTTTATTTTCTGTATTATTCACACACCTGTGTGCCCCCACCTCGGTGTGGTCTCAACACGGCTAATTAAGACAAACTGCCTGGGTAGGTCCGTACAGCCAAGTGCAGTGCCTATAAACACAGAATTTTACTGTGATTGCGTATTTTTGCAAGGAAAGGGTGCACAGCCCATTTTTTGCCTCAGCACTCAGACAAATTGCACTCCTTGCAATGCCCCATTACGTGTTCCCCAGCGTTTGGCTGCCATCTGCCAGCGCCACACCGTGAGGGGCAGAACTCCCCGAGGGTCACCCAGTCAAAGACCAGGATCAGCAGCTTCCTCAGAGCAAAGCAGAAGGAAAGAAGGAGGGAAAAAAAACAGCAGAGAGAAGGAGAGATGATGTGAAGAGTGCAGGAGGAAGGAGCTACAAAGAGCAGAAATACAGCTCCAAGTCCAGCAACAGTGAAAATGTGAGGGGGATTTTCATCTCCGTGTCTACCTTTAGCTCAGCAGTCAACTAAAAAAATACAAAAGTACTCATTTTTGTAATCTTACCTGTCACAGAATCACGCAATGGTTTGGGTTGGAAGGGACCTTAAAGCCCATCCAGTTCCATCCATGGCCAGGCACACCTTCCACTATCCCAGGCTGCTCCCAGCCCCGTCCAGCCTGGCCTTGGACACTTCCAGGGATCCAGGGGCAGCCACAGCTTC
>QWTY01041662.1:0-12087 GCA_008033365.1 Pseudorectes ferrugineus | reverse complement strand
TGCTACTTGCCATAGGTTTGGATAGTTGTAAACAAATAAATTAAAACAATACATGCAGGGAGTGAGGCACTCCTCTGTTTTCACAGCTCTGTCTCTCCATCCTCCTCACAGCCCAGATCAGGCTCCATAACAGCAATCAAGGAGTCTTTGGATACTGAAGAAACAACTTTTATCTGCACTCAGCACCAGGCACTGCTTAAGTGACAGCTGGAAAGAAGTGCTAAGACCGAGTGCATAAACTACTCAGGCCCCTGGGAACCCCTTTTATATTTACTTCCAGCTCCATTTCAGAACGTACAGCTCAAATTTCTGGTGTTGTCCTCGGGATGGGAGAGAGGGAGTCAGTCCAGTCTAATTTGAGGCAGCCCAGGCTGATTTGTCAGGCTCCCTCCCTGGTTGTTATTCTCCAGCTGTCAGAGGCGGCCGGCGCCGAAGCCGCGTGTCGGCAATGACAACCGCGGGGGCTCCGGCTGTCAGGAGCGCTCAGTGTCCTGTGGCTGTTCTCTGACGGGCTTCACTTGTGTTGTACCTGAGCTAAATCCCGTCCTGCCCACGGTGGGGGTTGTAATCCATCAAATTTGAGCGACTCACGTCGTCAGGGAGGTGAACGGTCTTTACCGAGTGAAGAAAATTTAGGTAAATGTTGGGTTTGCACGTGGGCTTTGGTCTGTCTTGTGAGCAGTGAAATTCTTACCACAAAGTGAGCGAGAAGGGGTGTTTACAACATATCCAGGGTGTGGTGGGGGTTATGCCCTCACAGAGTTAGTCAGTACAATGCCAATTTCTTCCCATCCAAACTGAGGTTGGACCAAGTATGGACCAGCAAAGAGATTCTGGTGATCTCTCCAATGTTGGGAAAGATTTTTGTGCCAAGATGCTGCTGGATGAGCACGATTCCACAGCACTGGCTTGGTTAGATGGAGAAATGTTCCTCTTACAGTTATTGCAGTTGTGAAAACCAGCACACGGAGCTGAGGTGACCAAACCCCTCCCCGGTAGGGTTTATTAGTTTCTCCAAATTTTAATTATTTTCAGTGAATGATTCCTCAGACTGACTTGGTTAAAAAAATTCAGGCCAAGTAGTAATTTCAAAGTTGTGATCTATAGGATAATCTGCCCATGGCAGGGGCTATAGGAGGTTTTCCCTGAAATAAATGAATGCATCCATCTTTGGTGAGTGGCAGCTGAAGGCAGCCTTGTACACGGTCTCCTCCTCCCTTTTTTTGAAATACGAGCACGTTTCGACTCATGGGAAATCTGAGTCACGTTTTGACTCATGGGTTTATTCTGGTAAATTTTACGTCCTCCTGGTTTCTGGGCTGGAGCAGCTGTGCAGGGGAGAGCTGCAGCTCTGCACCCAGCTTTTTCCTGGAGTTACTGTCCCAGGGGACGCAGAGCTGGGGTCCTGCAGGTGCACGCTGGTCGTCCAAGCATGGCTGTCAGTCTTAAAGGATTGCTCTGCTATTTGGCCACCTCTTTGTAGACTTTGTGTACTTTGGAAGCAGAGAATTGTGAGAGAGATTTATAGTTAATTAAGAACTTCATAATCTAATCTTACCTTTTATTATAACTCAGGCTAATGAGCTCCCCTCAGTCATTCACGTACTGAGGCCAGGCCTTTGACAGAGGGTTCCAGCTCTGACTGAAAGATGCAGCTGAATTCACCACATCCCTCTCAATTATGCTCATGAATAATTTGCTTATGATATTCGAGGATGCTTGCAGGGTATAAGAAATTCATCTTTGTGTCTGGTTTCCCTGAAGAATATTCCCCATTTCCTGAAAATACAGCAGCTTGTGCTGGATGTGCACTGCCTCTCTCCTTGTCATTCATTATAGCCCTGCTGAAACATTTCCGGTGGCGAAGCAGGAGCAGAAATGTGCTGCAAAAGTGCCTGTCTTGAATTGCATCTGCTGAAATGGACATTTTAGTGAACTGCCCAAAGTCTGGAAATTATTCATGCTGACTATTTGGGAAATGCTTTCAAATAATGAATAAATTTGCAGGAATCAGAGATTGCTCATGAAAGAGTAATGATGGTAGAGAAGACCTTTTCTTTAACTCCCCCCCAATTTAAGTTTCAGCTTTAGATCTCTGGTTTGTACATCTGCTTTTGAAGTTACTGCATCAATGCTGATTCATTCCAGAGGAGAATTAGGTTTGAAAATAATTTTAGGGAGTATATTATATTTAAGGGCATGGAAAGGAAGAGGGGGCAAACCCACCTATTATCTCCAGGAAAATATTACTTAACTTCTGATTTCCAGTTTTTACTTTTGTCTTATTTTACAGCTGCATTTTCTTTGTAGGGGTTAATTAAGGCTATGCTATTACTGAAAGTTATTTCCTTCTCATAATTAGAATGTGATGTTCATTTTCTTAGCCTGTTTTATTCTGGTCAGAATTCATTTCAATGCTTAATCATTTCTGCTCCTGTCTGCTTATAATTTTGCCAGTTGCAAGAAACATCGCCCTGGCATTGGTGTTGGTTTGTTCCTCCCGTGTACAGTCACCTTTGCTCTGGGTTACACTGGGCCTGTCAATGGAGAAATCTGATTTTTAGGATAACAAGTACTCAACCCTTGAACCAGAGATTATCTCCTTAACCTGGCATCTGTGGGAAATGTGGATACATGGAGTTGTGTATCACATGAAACTCCTGATGTCCTCATGGTTTAAGATAGGCTGGGGTCAAACAGTATCTGTTGAGAGCTGCCTGGTAAAGTATTTCTCAAGGCATCCGAGCCAGAAGGGCCCAATGGTCCCTGGAGAGAAGGGGAGTCCTAAATAAATTGTGGGAAGGCTGGAACTGTGGCTGAGGGCTGAGCTGTGGTGACAGGATTTGGGAATCCAGCAGGAAAATCTAAAGCATGAAGCCTCAGCTGAAGATGCCCTGGTGGAGTCATGGCCATGGCAGGGGCTCAGTGTCCAGGGGAAAGTGTTGGGTGAATCTGAAGGTCAATGAAGCTGATGCTGGGGCTGAATCCTGTGTGTTGTGAAACCTGTGCTGCCTGTGACTGTAAAGGGCCTTGTTGATCAAATTGTGGGATTTCTGAGTCAGAGAGTTAAGTGCTGCCTGGCACAGTTTGTTGCACTGTCCATAATGGTAGGCTGGACTGCCATGCATTTCCAGCTGTTCTTTTTCCACCCTGAGCCTTGTTTGAAAGGATTGGTGTAGCTTGGCTGATAACTGTGGAGCAGAAAGAAAATGGTTTCTTAAAAATAGCTGAGCCTACACTAGGGAGCTCATTATTTCCACTGTACTGAAAGACACTCCATTCACCAAGGCAGGCTTCCATCAAAGAAACCATCAATGCAGTCTGCCATCATCTCTCAGAATACCTTGTTCTCTTCTCCGTAATTAAAATACAGGAAGGCCTATTTATTACCCCCCTGGCAGTGTGTTCCCTCCTGCTTGGTTTATGCAGTCCTGCTGAACACAGGGCCAAATGCTGCCAGGGAATTCTCAATGAGAGGCCCTGAGATGGGTACGTGAGGGAATTATAATTCCTCAGGAAAGGTAAAAGTGTCTTTGGGTTGTTACAGGGGGCTGCAAATACATCATTTCAATTCTTGCATCGTAAACCACTCATTCCCATTTTACACTGTATTGCAGAGGGTAGGCTTAAATGGATGTAACTTAGCATTACATGTGTTTCTGCACTGTTTGAAGCCACACAATCTAGTCACTGTTTGATTTCCTTGGCTTTACCAGTCACCAAGGGATGCAGCATTCTGTGAAACCAGATGGAGTGTGTGTGAACTGCTGGACTAACCTCCCAAGCAGA
Source organism: Pseudorectes ferrugineus (assembly GCA_008033365.1). NCBI lineage: Eukaryota > Metazoa > Chordata > Aves > Passeriformes > Pseudorectes > Pseudorectes ferrugineus. Next base: position 8,298 of record QWTY01041662.1, on the reverse strand, counting down.
TTTAATGGATGACAAATATTGAGCAGAAGTGAAAAATGCTGCTCCATTGTGGTAGACAAAACCTAAACAGATCTGTAACTCCACTGTGATTTCCCAGCTTCTGCTGTCTTACTATGCAATTTAGCTTTTAACATCCTAGAGATGAAATTGTCTGCAGTACAAACTAGAGGGTGCCCATTAAAATACTCATCATGGCATGGATCAATTCTGCAATACTTATTTCTCTAGCAATCAGAAAGTCAGTGCTAAAAGAAATCTCTCTCCTCACCCTCCCCCCCCGCCCCCTTTTTTTTTCCCTAAGTAGAATTCATTGGTTTGATCTCTTTTATAAGCAGAGAGTGGAGCTAATGAAGATAGAAACCAAGTTTTCCTAGACACAGCTGACTGGTTTGACTATGATTTATTTGCAGTATAGCAACAGTCCATTTTCTTTGCATACATGTACTCTGCATACTGTTATTACTGCAAAGTTCTCACAATTAAACTTTGAAAATGAGGTGTACATATTTAAATGATAAGTACCCGCAGAAAGACTGGATGTGCACTGAGAATGAGCTCAAAGCATCAGTAGGCCCTTGTCCTACTAAGTTTGCAAAGGCACAAATGGAGAAGGGAAACAATGGACTGAAAAGGATGAAACATGCAGTTTGTATTCTGGAAACAAGAAGTTCACAGATGTAGTCTCTAAGTACAGTAGAATTGGAAGGTGACACTGCCAAAAGCAAGTTCTGTTGTCCAAAGTGACAAAATTGCCACTGCTAAGGAATGCAGTAATGCCAGTGGTGAAATTTACCTTCTGTTGATTAATTATTCTCTCCAAATGCCATCTCAATCCAATTAACCATCCTTGTTTTTTCTCAGTGTCACTTTTTGTCCCTACGCGCACTGCAGCAATTTGTACATTTCCAAAGTCCCACATCATTGGTGCAAGAGTGGTACATTGTGCTAACCTGCACAGCTCCCTTTTCTGACACTCTAGAGTGGCAAGAACTTGATATGAAAGAAGAGCATATGGTTTTTCCACTGAAACGTTCCCCAGAGAGCCTTTTCCGAAATGGGAATCCACCATCCGGCTCTCATTTTTCAACTACCCGTGTAGCTGCACTTATCTTTTGTAAGCTGCAGTTTTCCACCAGGAGAGCACTCCCTGTTTCGTGCTGGGTAAATGGATGTCAGTCCCAGAGATTAGTGCTGGCACTGCGAGATCAGGATCTGGCTGTTAATGAAACTGGCCCCAAGGGCAGGCGATTCCAAATTTCTACCAGGGAATCTGCAAGACCCTGTTGGCAGATCAGGCTGTGTCTGGCCAGGTCTGCTCTGCAGAGAGGCTGTTCCTGGGGGCATCTGTTTGGTGAGGAAGGAAATGCCAAGGACGTCATTGCGTTGTGAGCCTTGGGAGAAAACTGCTCGCATCTGTTTCGGAAATGGGCTTCCAAATGGCTCCCTCCTTCAAATGGCAATCTGTGCTGCGTGCTCCACGGGCTCTCTGCAGAGCACTGATTACCCCAGGCATGTGTGAACCCCGGGCTAATGAGATGTGATCCCAGGAACACGGGGCAGGTGTGTCTGGCTGTGATAGCAAATGACAGAATTGGACAGAAAGAGCTGGCTATAATTTTTAATTTCTTTTTCTCCCCTTCATGCCTCTGAGATTGTTCTCCGTACCCTCAGAGGGTATGGAGCTTAAAATGAGACCTTTGTCTCCCAAAGCTCCCTTTTTAGATGTGAGTGGAAAAAACCACCATTTTTTTTGTAGCATAGGAGAGGAAAATACATTATTTTTCTTTGCAGATAGGCCAGGCTGCCTTGCTTACACCTTCCCCTCACTGAGTTATTACAGAAAGTGGTATCTGTGGTGTGAATAATGCTGTGCTCCTGCCAAAAGGCACACAGCACACTGGCTATAGATCTCATAAATGTCAGAGGTATATAAGGAAGGTAATCGGCGATAGTTCAAATCCAACAAACAAAGGGGCTGAAGTGCAAAATTTGGCTTCGTTGATGTTCAGCTTGAACTTTTATAGACTTCTGAGGAATGGGTGTTCTTGAAAAGCAAATTGCGATTACAGCTTAGCACTGATTTATGGCAGAGCAGCCTAACGAGGAAGTTTCACCGCGTGCTCCGTGGGCTGGTACTGAAACGCAGCATTAAATCTCTCAGGGACTGCTAGCACCCCACGCTGAGCCAGGCCTCTTATCTCTTTCTTAGAGAGAAACTGCAGGCAGAGAACTTCAGGAGGTTCTGAGGCAGTTTTAGAACAGTGCTGAGCAGACACTGGGTGCTCCTGGTGCTTTTCCTGACAGAAGTTCGCTCAGTTAAACTTGATCAAATATTTCAATATTTATACACTAATGACTGTAGCCTGACACTCGAGGTCTGTGAAGGGCCACTGGAAAATTCTTGGGCAGTTCATGTTGCTTTTCTTTAATGTGAAGTAATGGTGTTCACCCAAACCCTTCTCAATATGAAGGTGCTTCAGTGCATTTCTTACCCTTCTCTGGAAGAAAGTCCAGAGAAACCTCCAGAGTGGCTCAGTCCTTTAGTGAAAAGAAAATCTCAGGAAAGACACAGAGCCTTTGTTTTACTTCCGAATAAATGAAATGTAGGAATCTCATGGAATGTCATGGTTTCAGTTATTCTGGGAGGAATCCCTAATGTTTCATTTCATGTCCTTGTGTTCTACCAGGCAATGCACTCCACCAAAGGGAGCTGCTGACAATGCAGCTGGGACTGCTCATTGCTTGGTAGAAGAAACACTACAGTTTTTAAAAGTTTGGGTGAACCAAAAAAAAAAAATTTCAAATCAAAATGTTCCTGCAAGTGTTGTATTTTCAGGGTTAATTCTCCTACTGGCCTCAGCAGCCTGCTCACTCTGGCTTGCTGAGCTAATGAGCAGGAGCAGGGTGGACTTGAAAGCAGCTCCTACAGCTGGGGCACTGTCTTTACTCTGTGTACACCTTGGAAACAAGGATGAAAAGGGAAAAAATCTTTTAATGACTTAACATAATTACTGTATTTTCTTCATTTGTAAAATCATCATATGATAATAAAAAATAGCTTAGCAACATGGATTACTGTTACTGCAAATGTTTTTCATGGAGCTTCTAGCTGCTCTAAACCTTTCTAGCAGAAGCTCTGATCCAGATTTGAATTCTAAGGTTGGTTAAAATTTAGCATTGCGTGTCTGCTTTCAGGTTTTACAAGTTATGAATTAGATGGGGAATTAGGAGCTGAACTTAAGTGCTTTGGTAATTCAGAAGAGTCAAAGTAATTCAGAGATTTGCATCAGACTGGTTTCTCGAGGTTAGAGGCATTTCTAATCTAGAGACACTGCTGCTGCTCCTGCTGCGAGGACTACCAGGCAGAATGTGATGGCAGCTGGCAGCATGTCACTGCAGCGTGTTTCCCCTGGGTTAATGAACCTGAGGAGGAAAAAGCTCTGTCTCCTTCATATTCTCTTAAGTCGGTAGGTTGAAGAAGTCTGACAAAGTCTTTCAGAAGTTTCTGTGAACTGCTTTGTTTGTCACCCATTAATGGTGACACCGCAGTAACTCCTCCAGGAGACTCCCGGGGCTTTGCTCAGGGCAGTTATTTTAGGGATGAATAAACCTTTAGACCACTCTACAGGTGACACCCAGGATGTAAAGATGCTGATCTTTGCTGTCTTTAGATTGATCTCTCGTGTGAATTTGCAGTGGTATTGTACTGCCACGAAATAGATGAGGAGGCTGATAGACATGCTCACAGAATGAAATGCTTGACCCCATCTCTCTAGGTCAAGATAGAAGTGAATTGGTAAAACTGTTGAAAGGAACTTGTTCTGTCCCAGTCTGTAAGGTACCTGCACTGTGCAATAGTGCTGAAAGTCCTTTGAGTGAAATATTTATTGAAGTGGGCATCAGATTTTGACTGTTCTGTTAGCTGGGCGAGAAGCAGCTGCAGTCTGAGCAATGTGAGTAAATGAGGAAGCAGAATGAATCCCCCACAGATCAGCTGCTCCCATTTTGCCCCTGCTGCAGGGTTGATACTTTGGGGTCTACTCAGGCTGCAAGCAGGTGTCTGTCTGTCCTCACAGAGAGGAAATGGGGCTGCCATGAGCATTCTTCTGTTCTTTCTAATCTCTTTCTGCTTGCCAGAAAAGAGGCTTTTACCTTCAGCAGTTTGTTCTTATTACAGGAAGCATATTGGAGAATTAGAAAAGGTGCAGGAGAGAGTAACTAGTAGGATAAAAGGTCTCGATGGTTTAGAGCCTCGTGGAGAGGTTAAGAAAATTAGGCTTGAATTCATTAGAAGACAGGAAATTAAGAGAGGACATGATTCAAATGTAAAATTTTAGGGAAGGTGGATGGAGCCGAAGCTGTGTGGGAGCAAGTTAGAAATAGCATGTGAGCTGAAACTAAGAAACAGAGATGGAAGAAGGTAGAAAAACTACTTTGAAAAAGTGGATTTTTTCAAAGGAAGTAGAAGCAATAATTTTTAGACAAAAGAAGAATGATCTGGAAAACCTGAGAAAGTGGATAGCCCAAGGGGAAAGCATTGGTAGGGTGCTACTTAGAGCCTCAATACCAGCCTGATCCCATCTGCCCAGCTGTTACCAGTGTGTCTGTTTTAAGTGGAAACCAGTGTTTGATACAGAAGTTATAGCCCATACCCGATTCTACCTCTGAGAGCAGGAGAAGTGCTGGGTTAATGACCATAAATTGGCACCACCCTGATTAAAACAGGCCAAAGTCCTCTGTAATAATGGTGACTTCTTTCTTCTAGAGGTTGAGCCTGTCCTTGTGGTCTTAAAAGATCTGTGGCAGTTGGGTTCAGGACTGCGAGTCCTTTAGGGCTGTGTCTCGTGTGAATGCACAGACGTGCCCGTGCCTGGTTGTGAGGCCAGTTCCCTGCCCTGCTATGCTGTGTTTGACTGTTGGGTAGCAGTAAACCCAGCAGTTGTGCTCGCAGTGGTTTTGGGTTTGTTCCATATGTGCTCAGCAAACCTTTCTCGTTAATCAAAATGAAATCGCTGCCTTTCGCAGATGCTACCCAACTCTCCAGGAGAAAGTGCCAGAAAATAAATGAACCTTTTTCTCACCTGTCCACAAGTAATTTTAGAACCCCCAGGTGATCTTGCAGCTCATGAGATTTAAATTGCAGCCAGGCCTAAAAAACAAGCGCTCAGATTTTTGTGTGTCACGTCAAATTTTGCCCCGGTTGTAGTGGAGTTCAAAGAAGTGTATTTCCAGGAGCTGGCATTTCCTGGTGCCAGGAGCTGGCACTGGAAGGAAGGTGGGGACACAGCTGCTGGGCATGTGCTGCCTGCAGATGCAGGAAGGAAGGAAAATGTAAAGCCTGGGAGGATGCTCCAGACTATCATTTGCAGAAACACTTCAGAGGGAGCCTGCAAAGAATTGAGTTTGTCAGATTTCCCATCTTCTCTGCTATTTGGAACAGGGCTTGGAAACTCAACTCCCGTGGGCCCAACAGTATTTACACAGCTGACAACTTTCATTTGGAAGCTGCAAATGGACAGTTAACTCCACAAGCAGTACGTCCCAGTGAGGTGAAAGAGCTGCTGTAGAGACACATTAATTGGCAGGCCTGCTCCTTGCCAAAGTCTCCTTGTCCTGATGTGTGCTAATGATTTGGGGAAGGGCCGTGCAACAGGGGAGAGCTCACTGTGGGCAGTTCTGCAGTTGATGTTGGGGAAGAGGCCAGAGCCTGGCCTGATCTTTAAAAGGCAACTTCTCATGCCTGTCCCCTTCATAACCTCCCTAGGGCCCTGCTGCAACTCCAGCAGTTGCTCCAGAAAGAAAGCACAGGAAATATCTTCCTTAGGCACAGTTTGTTCTGCAGAGCTGCCATAAAACCAGCCTGTGGATTATACAGGTCCACTATGAGGGAATCCTGAGGTGAATCCAACAACCTGCAGCTCCCAATGCTTGCCCGTGCTGATTCCCTTCCACATTAGTCACTCCTGGATTCAGGAGTGGCCCCTTGAGGACAGTGGCAATCAGTGTGAATTGAAGTGGTCCCGGCACAAATCTCAGCATCCCAAGCAATGTCTGAATGCTGTAGGTCAGGTACCTGTGCAGCTGTACCTAACAGATACCTTTGTACACCCTGCTGTCTCTGCTGGTTTCCATCTGGATCAGAAGCTCTGAGGAGAGTCCCCACAAAGCAAATTCAAACCCCCATCCATTAGACACCCTTTTAGGTCACATTTGCTCTCTCACTTTGTGCTTGCTCCAAGATGGAGAGATTAAAATCCTGTTGGCTCAGGGCTTCTTTCTGACAGCCTTATCAAGCCATTAAATGTAATTCTGGATTGCTGCTGGTTCTCAGTTGAATGTGAAAGAGAGGAGTTTGGAAAAGGCTGGGAATCATGGTGCTATCCTGTATTCCCACAGCATCCTTCCTTGGCTTGCCCTGGCTTCCTGCAGTGCTGAATTGTCGTTCTCGGGGCGAGGCTCCATTCCCTGCCTGGGAGGGAGCTGTTCACACACGGAATTGCCCGTGTGTGTGAGCCTGGGGGAAAGGCTGCATCCTCTTCTCAGCCCCTGCCTGGTGCACAAGCTGGGTAAATAAATAAGCCTGCAGCCTCTCATAATAAAATACGCTTGTTGCTCCAGCTCTTCTGCTGAGTTATAACTTTGGGAGTCAGAGTAGCCTCTGCATCTTCTGCCTGAAACCCGTGCAGCTGAGGCTGGTGACAAAGAGCTGTATTTTACATAGGTGAAGCTCCTACTGTAAATTGTAGCACATTAACTGCTGAGCTCTTTGCTTCTAGGGTCTGTTTAACATTTAACAGCATTGAAAGAAATAGCAGCTGAAGATGAGAGTGGGAGCACTGTACTGTCGGGTCAGCTAAAAGAACTGTGCTGCCTTTTCCGCTGCCTCAATTCTTAACACCAGTGCAGTTGCAACTACAGCCTCGAGCCTATCTGAATAAGATGATGTGATCAAACACCTTTAGTTAATTAGTGGCAGTGCCTTTACCGCTCTCCGAATGCCATCTTTTATTGGGCACCAATCAGGCTATAATTTTATATGATCCTGTACTGCTTTTATTCTGTTAATTTCGTGCCCATTATTGTCCATCTTCTTTATATCTAATGAAATGCTCACTTAGTAAAATTGATGAGCTTTTCTAGATTCTGTCATTAGTTCTGCAAATCTGAGCGACTCCAGTTAAACCTAGGCTTCCTGGCAGTACTGACTCTGTTTTTATTGGTCTGTTTCCATCTGGGAATGCCTTTTGAGCTTACTGGTGTCGGAGATAAAGGGGACTGTAACAGATGCTCAGCATCCTTTGGCTGTCAGTGTAACCTTGGTCACATCACTTAACCTGTCCGTGCCTCACTAACAAATGCTTCATCTGTCACCATGGTGCATTTGTGTGTTGTGCTTTTGCAGGCAGAGTCTGTGTGTGGTGCAATTGGATTCCATCCCTGTTGCACTGTAGAGGTGCCTCTTGTCACAGATACCGACAGTAAATCCTGCTGGGATGGCAGGAGAGTTACATCTGCCTGTGCTTGGCCGTGTGTGCACAGCCCCTCACAGAGTGACCGGGGCAGTGCTGTCCCCTGTCCCTCGTTAGAACTGCTCCATTGTTTCTTGGCACTCACCTTCCCTAGCTCTGTCCCTTCATTTCATTCCCAGAGTTAAACGGGAGCTGTTAATTACCCTGCACATGTGCTGGGTTTTCTCTGCAATGGGGGCACTGCTTGGCTCCACGCCGATGATGGGCAGGGCTCGTTTCCCCTGGCAGTGTGGCAGAAATGCACTTTTCCAGCTGACCTGTGTGGTCACAGTGTCCTGGCTGACGTCTCTGGGTTTTCCAGGACTGCATCCTGCTAGGGGCTGTCTCATCGGGGCAGCAAGGACCCGCTGAAGTCCTCTCCAGGAATGCAAATGCAGCACACAGCTGTGTTTCTGCCACATCAGAAAAGATCATCCCATGCTAGCAAAAGCTTTCACAGGCCAGCAGGCAGGAAAAACGTTCACATCTTCTCAGGCAGAAAGCCATCAGTCGTGTGCTGGTCCTAATTAGCAAGATTCTGATTAAGTCATTGGAGCAGTGCCAGCTTGTACCGGATGAGGAGCTGGTCCACGTGGAGTTGGTGGATATGGCACCATGTAGCGTGGGCTGAGAGCACCCAGGGGAGGTGGTGTGCTGAAAGCAGAGCCCAGAGCAGCAGCCATGCAGTCCCAGGACCAATTTAGTCTGGGTTTCTTTTCTGGTACTTCATTTATTTGCTCATTGTGTTTCTCTATCTACCTACCTCAATTTAAAATGAGAAATCTTTCTA
>QWTY01041657.1:1889-13644 GCA_008033365.1 Pseudorectes ferrugineus | reverse complement strand
CTTAACAAGGCCACCATCCTGGTGGAAGTCTGTTATAGACCACCCAACCAGGATGAGGAGGCAGATGTATTCTGAGAGTAGCCGTCTGACATTTCACTGTTGCAAGCCCTTGTTCTTGTGGGAGACTTTAACTTGCCAGATATCACTGGAAACTCAACACACTGCCTTGTGGATGAGGGAAAGGCTGTGAATGTAGTCTACCTGGACTTTAGCAAAGCCTTTGACACCAACCCCCACAGCATTCATCTGGAAAAGCTGGCAGCCCATGGCTTGGACAGGTGTACTCTTCATTGGGTTGAGAACTGGCTGTATGGCTGAGCCCAGAGAACGGTTGTGAATGATGCCACATCCATCTGATGGCCGATCACTAGTGGGGTTCCCCAGGGCTCAGTATTGGGACTGGTGAAGGGTCTGGAGAGTAAGTCCTATGAGGAGTGGCTGAGGCACCTGGGGTTGTTTAATCCGGAGAAAAGGACACTAGGGCAAACCTCATTGCTTTCTACAACTACTTGAAAGGAAGTTACAGCAAGGTGGAGGCCATCCTCTTTTCTCATGCAACCAGCAACAGGACAAGAGGAAATGGCCTCAAGCTGCACCAGGGGAGGTTCAGGTTGGGCATCAGGAATAATTTCTTCACTGAAAGGGTGGTTAAGCATTGGAACAGGCTGCCCAGGGAAGTGTTGGACTCACCATCCCTGGAAGTGTTCAAGAAATGACTGGACATGGCACTTAGTGCTATGGTCCAATTGATGTGGTGCTGTTCGGTCAAAGGTTGGACTTGACAATCTTAGATTATTTTGTGATTCAACAGGGTACTTGCTGCTGATCCTTTGACCTGATCCATTCTCTCAGTTCCTGTATTGAGAGAGGAAGTGCTCTAAATATGTGCGGAGTGCTGGAGAGACCAGAAGATACACTTGCTGGCTACTGGAGGGACCAGGAGGTTCAATCCAGTGACTGCAGAGTCCATGGGATCTGTGGTTCACTCCTGGTATGGCCATAGGTCTGAGCCAGGTACTAGAAAGACCTATTTACGTGTGTTCCTGCAATGGAGGGGGGCAGTAGATCCAGGGATCCGCTGCTGGGATTTTAAGGCCAGTTACTGAAGGTATCTACATTGTATGTATTTAGATATATGCGCATATATATATATATATATGCATGTATGTATGTATGTATATACTGCTAATGGCCTTTTATGCTGAGATAAAGGAACAGATGAGGCTGTTGGTGGTGTCTGCATTTGAGCAAGAGATGTATTTTCTGTCTGTGTTGACCTGTGCAGCCAAACAGGCATATATGTAGTGTGAGTATATGTGCCTGTTGGGAACACACACTCAGCTTCATTCCTAACTAGACCCAGGGACCTGGAGCTGTGGTAGCCCTGCCTCTGCTGGAGTACCAGGTTCAGCAACTTCTAACAGCTAAAACTCATGGGACAAATGTACAATTTAAATGTCATTACCTTCCTTCACAGAAAAAACAAAAGTATTTCTTGCAAATTGGTTTTACATGGATGCTGAGAAATGTTTGCTTAACCAGAAAATCTCTTTTGTAAATAATGACTTCAGAGACCTTGAGGCAATTTATAGCTGGCTGAAATGCACATAAAAACAGGGAGACGGGTTTTAAATTTAAAGCATGATGTTAACTCTCCAGGGACCCAGTTTATAAAGGTATTTAGCAGTGAAGTTTTCCTTAGGGATGTCAATGTAGACATCAGTTATTGGGGAAGACAGAGTGTATATGTTCTACCATTGATAAGACTGATTCCTTAGGGTAAAGTAGGTATTTGTCTTGGGAAGACTCATTTTTGAAGACAGCATTTAAACAGTCAGCTAAAATGAGGTCTCATTCCAGCAGTGTCTACTTACTGCCCAATTTAATTTCTCAGAGCTTCATATGGAATTACAATCAGCACCTATTTGACCTCAGAGTTACAACAACCTGTCTCTGTAAGAGGATGCTCACCTGTTTGATCCATTTTCTGTCTTCTTCATGATAATCAACTTTCTCTGGGTGAATATAGTCTTCCTGGTAAGGTCTCCCTGTGCAGTTCAAGAATCCATGTGTATGCAAACACTCCTTTCTTGTATATCCTTCCCGTTGTTTCCCTACCTCTGTAAATAATTCACACTCAAACTGCTCATTGTGTACAAAGAAAATTTAAGAGAAAGTTCCAAGCTGTCAGAGATGCTTTGATGCTCAAGGGATTCCTTAATCACCATCTGAACCCTCTGAGATACAGGCAAATAACCTACATCTCAAGTACAATACACAATCATTCCCAAACGTATATATTATTTTATGAGCTTACAGCAAGTGTGACAATTTCAGTGCATATGGAAAAAGTCATGATTGAATAGCCCTTGAGACCCACCCTACATTTTCCTTTCATGAAATTATTGCAATGAGAATACGCAGCTATATTCTCTTCAGGCTTTCCAAAAAAAGGATTTTTTAAGGATGATTTCTACCACAGAAAGTCTCTGCACAGCACTACTTCATTAGTTCTCTAGCACACTTTTTTCAGCTTCCTCCTGAGAGCAACTCTATTACCATTTCTCTTTGGAGAAGCACAACCTTTCCTTGTAATCCTAAGGTCACACAGCTCAGCTGAGTGCTCAGCTGTTAGGTGGTGTCTCTTTGAGCTGAGTCAATACCTTGATTATGAAATAACCTTACCTTTAGTGGTTGGCGGGTTTGAAAGGGCTTCCTTTTCAAGTCACCTCTGGGTACAACCCCATAAATGTAGGGAAGGTTGTAAACTTCTTCACATACTTAGCTGCAGATAAGGTGCAATTTGTTTCAGTAGGACAGGACCAAGGATTTCCAAAGTGAAAGGAAGGGCTAAGTATCTGTAGGGGGAAGCACCTCTAAGTGAGACCCCTTGTGTTCCCCCTTCCTGGCTGTCTGCCCACAAAGCTGCCACTAGAGGTGGGATATATTCCCACTCGGTAGTCCTTTCATTGTCCCTTTCCATGGATGTTGTTACACATCTGTTGGGTTTTATCACCTGTGTTCATAGGCTGTGCTGTCTTTGTTGTTAGCTCTAGAGTTTATGCAGTCTCCTGGCTGTCTAATACCTTTAGGTCACGTACATTTCTCCCTTGTTGCTTTTGATTAGGTAACTTTTACTGTTCTGTAGCTATTACTGTCAATGCACTAAACTGAAGATGTCATTTTGATGGGGACAGAGAAGGAAAGAGAGGGAATTCTGAACTTCTAAACCCTGGGAGATGTGCCATAAAATTTATGTTTAGAATTCAGAATATTTTTGAACTTCTAGTATCTTTTGAGGAATTAAACACAAGCCCAGTCCTCCTTCTGCTACTACAGTATACTTACCCAGCCGTGAATATCTGGAATTTCAACAAATTCTTTGATCCCCACTTTTCTTCCTTCTTTATTTCTCAGAATATCTCATTTGGAATACACTATCTTCATTGCCTGAAGATATTGCAATATTGGTGAATACTTCCAGGTTAAAATTAACATTTTTCCTACTTCTCTGTGCTTTTAAATTCAAGGTGTTTGTTAATGTATTTTTTAGATAGTTCTCAATCTTCTTCAGGCTACTTCTCTTCCTAAATTTCTACTCTAAATCAGAGGGATTAATTTCAACTCTTTGTTTTTCTTCTAGAGGGTCTGAACCAGAGTTTGCAGCTCTTGATAAAACAATTTGCTATCCTCTTCACTTTTGCAATCCAGAACTGGCATGTAAATTACAGTTTAGATAACTGTGCTTAAATCCTGTGCTTGAAGTAATGCCTGTATTTTCTGCAATGAGTAATTCCAGATTTTCTGCCTAACAGCTTCATGAGGTGAAGTGATACAGTTCTGTACCAATTTGTGTGCACCATTTACTCTTCTTTTGCATTGTTTCCTATGTAATAATATGCAAGTTTGCTTCAATAGCCCCATATATATATAAAAGAACCCTAATTTAAAAAGAGGTCTCATTGATAATATATACGAGCAGCAATTTTATGGAGCTCTATTTTCTATTTTCACTTGACTGCTTTGATGTTTTCTACATTTTTCAGATTGTTTGTAACATTGCTAACAGAACACTTCAAACTCCGTGAAGAGTAAGCCTGAGGGTCTAGTGGCAGCAAGCTTGTGAACTAAAATTAGCACACTGTGAAGTGCATGCTTGCCATCACTTAAAACTATGGTGAACCAACAGTTACCTATTAAAAGTCAATGTCAATACATAAGACATTTGTAAAGGCATCACTACATTTTAGATCAAACCCAGTAAAATATTTCTGGTATAATTATACAGTCCTTTAAGACTTGAAAATGAATTTCAAAATAAATTCGTCATAAATTCAAAAAATCATGCTTAAATCTATATCAATCTTCACTAATATCTAAAATAAAATAAAATAATATTTTAATCAATGTAGTCAGACATTTTTTCGTTATTGCTTTGCATAATTTGTCTATCAAAAATACATGCATTTTTATTCTTTCAGTGCACAACATATAATCATTGTACTAATGTTGTCTTCAGTCAATTTATATTTTGAATCTTTAATCCATTCAAACAGTATAATTTGTATATCAAATTGAGTCTAAATTTTAAGATATGTGTTCATGGTTCATAAAAATTCATTACAAAGCATTTTTAGATCACCTAAGCTGATCTTCTATATATCAAAGTCCCATTGACCTCCTATATACAAAGGTGCCTAACCCGTTCACATTTATGAAACACTTTACTTTATATTCCTTTTAGAAAACAAAGGTATCAGCAGTATGCTGTAGATCAACCAAATGAAAGATCAAGGTTGCACCAATCCCCCAAAATCTTTCTACGCTAGGGGCTTTTTATATGAGATGTACCAAAAGGAACACATTCTTTGTTGCAGAGAACTCCTTAATCACAACTAAAAGATCCCTTCAGAACCATAAACTAATTGATTAATGTGAGCCTTAGTATGGTAAGAGATTAGGTTTCTGAGAACCTGGATTGTCTACATAATATCATATGTTAGATACCTCTGGCAAATATTTTCTCTCTGATTGTGACTAGTCGGTTATTAAAGAGTATGGCGTAAACAACACTAAATATGATCTATTTGACCAACTTTTCATCAAGAGAAAAAGTATTTCTCAAACTTACAGACATAAAGAGAAAACCTTTAAACAGGAAATTTATTTACAATAATATTTATGCAAATCAGTGAATATCTGATTCATCAGTACAAACATACACAACTGAAGACAAGAGGGTGATCACAACCAAGGACCCAAATCCTTTTGACCTTTAAATATTTTAATTCCCAAACTGAAGTGAAACTTACTTTTCAATGAAGAAATTTAATCTCCTTGGACAATTTCAGCTGAAAGTAAGACCAGTTCCAAGCACTCTATTTAATATCTAATTACCTCACAGCTAGGAAATTACATCTTATTTCAAGGTTGAGTTTGCCTAATCTTAGTTTTCAGCCCGTGGAACTTGCTACATGTTTGCCATCAGCTGTGAAGAACCTTTGTTCACTAATATTTTTCTGCCATGTGTTCCTTAGTTTAGGGATTGAGTCACGTCTTGAACTTCTCTTTGGTAAGGTGAAACATTTTAAGACATACAAAGTTTATTTTTCAGCCCAAGGACCCTATAAATCATTCTGATATTCCATATTTCCTTTAAAGAATAGACATAAAAATTAGATACAGCATGGTATTTCCAAGGGGTGCAATTGCTTTGGTACAAAATGATCAAAGTAGGAGCATATTTTACTCCTACTTTTCTATGTCCAGAAATATTATTAATCCTCATAACATTAAAGTAGAAACTTATTCTGAGATTGTTAGGTCTCTTAGTCACTGTCTTCCAAGACAGTCTTTCATGTTGTCCTTATTTGATTTTCCTCAGTGGAACAGTTTGTATTTAGTTCTTAACAACAGATTTTGTTAGAATATAATCAGTCCATTGCATCTGAGAACCAGGGTGGTCAGTCAGAACATATCACACTGATCTGATGGAAAAGCATGCGTTTCTAGAACCATCATAAGCAAATAGAAGATGGTAACTCCTGGAAAACCAATCTTCCTTTCATATTGCTCACCATGGTAAATATATATATTTGAAATTCCATATACAATGCACGGAAAGAGCTGGGTCCATACTGTAGCAATAATGGGTCCAGTAAATTTGTCAGGGAGCCTTGTAATCATAGAATCACGGAACAACAGAATGCTTGAGGTTGGAAGGAATGTCAGGACGTCATCTGGTCTAACCCTCCTCCAACAGGCTCGCCTCGAACTGGTTGCCCAGGATCACGGGCAAATGGATTTTGAATATCTCCACAGATGGATGCATACAACCTCCCTTGGCAACTTGTTCCTGTACTCAGTCACCCTCACAGCAAAAAAAGTGTTGCTTGATATTCAGATAGGCCTTTCTGTGTTTCACTTTATGTCCATTGCCTCTGTCACTGGGTGCTATTGAGAAAAGCCTGGCTCTGTCTTCCTTGCATCATTCCTTCAGGTATTTATATCCATTGATGAAATTCCCACTGAACCTTCTTTTCTCCAGGTTCAACACTCCTAGCTTTCTCAGTCTTTTGTCATAGAGATATGCCCTGGTCCCTTAATCATTTTAGTGGTCCTTTGTTGAATCTATTCAGTATGGCTATATCTTTCTTGTGCTGTGGAGTCCAGAACTGGCCACAGCACTCCAGGTGTGGCCTCACCAGTTCTGAGTAGAAGGGAAGGATCAGCTCCCTCAGCCTGCCAGTAAAACTTCTCCTAATGCATCCCAGGAGACCATTAGTCTTTTTTGCAGCAGGAGCACATTGCTGGCTTGTGGATCGCTAGATCATTTGTCTGAAAAGATGTTTCCAGACAGTTGGCCCCCAACATATATTGTTGCCTGGGGTTCTTCCTCCTCAAGAGCAAGACTATGCAATTCCCCTTTGTTGAAATTCTTGAACTTCCAGCAGCCCATTTCTCCAGCCTGTCAAGGTCCCACTTCACAGCAGCACAGCCCTCTGGTCTGTCAGCCACTCCTCAGTTTCATATTAATTAACTAATAGAAAACATCAAGGAGATGGCTGGTTTTAAATATCACACCACTAAAAGCTTTAGCTACCAAACTGGTAACAAGCACTCTGTAAGGGATAAAGAGGTACATAGTTCTGTGAAAAACCTTTCTTGAGATTAGTTACCTATGTCAGGCGAATCCTTAATTATTAAAAAAGAAAGGGGGGGTGGAAAGGTGCCACTTTCTCTCATTTACTCTAAGCCCATGCTTCAGAGTTGCAAGAAAAGTCATTTACTTATGGAACTTAATAAATGAGAGGTGTTGAAAGTGAAGAATTTATGAGTGCTAATTCTTCCTTTTCTGCTCTGTGTATGACCTAAGTCAAAGCTGCCATGGATAGAAGTGTCCTTTCCCATTACAGAATAATCAAAAGGACTTCAGAAAGAAAAATATTAGGGACAAGGCCAAAGAGCAAGAAAGAAGCATTACTTGGGGAAAGTGAAAGTGATACATGTCTGCAAATTAATCTAATGACACACACAAAATTCTTCAGTATGCATTAAATTTAGACCATCTCTTACTGTTATTCCATGATGTGAAAGCTTAATGAAGCTTTGAATTTTAACTGGGCATAAATATGTACTTATAAATATGTATGTATGGGGTTCTACTATCTCTGGTGGTTACTTTAAAGGAATGTCCAACTTAGATCCCATGGAGAAGCAAAGTAAACATTATTATTTTCTCATATTTGAGGGATACTAAACCATGGCTTCTAACAGGACAAACATAATATAAAATATAGATATATTTTTGCAAGGTTTTATTACTTCAGCTATTATTTAACAATACTGATTGTAACTTACAGCTTCCCTTTTCTTTCCTCATGACTGGTCTTAAAGTTAGGAACAATTTTTTTTTGTTTTTTTGTTTGTAATCAAGGATAGTTCTCAGCTACTACTTGATTTTCAAAAACAAAAGGGGTGGCTAGGAGAAATTTATCATATTTATGTATCATATAGATAAGCAAATAGTTAGCAAGCTTCTATGCATTTCAACTTCAGAACTACACTTCTGGTGTCTACCAGAATCCTAAATACCCAAACATGTAAAATAAATGATGTCAATAAAACTATTAAATCCCTTCTGTAAATTGCTGCAGTGAAAAGCAAAGCTACTGGTACATTTGTGCATAATGTGGGAGCAGAACACCAGAACTATGACATTTTACAATTAAAACAATATACCACAGTTGAGGTATATTTTTCAACCTGATTGAATTTAAAATGTGTGAAGTGTGTGAAAATGAGCCAGGATGGAACTGCTTTTGAAGATGTTACTTTGTATTGATCTTTGTATTCATAAGAGATCTGAAAGAGAAAATCTGTAGATCCTGAGAGAGTTACTCTTTTGTATCTTAAAAAAAAATGTGATAGTGACTGCAAAATGTAGATATTTTGTATTGACATTTAAGGTATTACGTAGTCTGACATTTTTGGCTAAGTATATAAATAAATTAATTAAATTACATGAGTAGTTGAAGAGTGAGTTTGAGTGAACAAACACAATTGACAGCTTCTGGGGAAATCTTGAGGTCCAGTCAAAGTTAGTAACACTTGATAACAAGTATCTAATAAAATTGAATATAGATTTAGTAAAGTCTAGGTATACAAATATTTTTGTACAGCTATAAGTGTACTCATCTGTGTTAAAAAAAATCCTAAATGCTAAACATCACATGTACCCACATGTAATATGAAAAATAGTTCTTTGCTAACAAAAAACATACTTTGAAACGGGTGTAAACACAAAGAAAGTATTGTTCTTCACAGTATAAGCATGAGCTTCATTCCTTAATCAATAGCTCTAGGTATTTACTACAGTGACTCCACTCAATTACTGTTAATCTGAACTAGCTATAACTGAAATAAGATTCAAGTTTAAAAGATAATTTGAAATATTGGTATACCTGATTAAAGTAATAGAAATTATTTCTTGTTTTAATATGATTTAACTGAGAAAGTATTTTGTACTCACTATCTCTGAAAAGCCAAGCATTTCATATGACCAGCTCAGGTTTTTGTTTGTCTGTTTGTTAGTAACATTGACATTGATATTAATCTGGCAGCAAACTACCTTTCTGCAAACAGCAACTGATGTCATCATTGTCCTGGAAAAATTAAAGATTAAATTAAAGATGATTAAAAAAAATAAGATTTAGAAAACAAAAATGTAGCATAACTTTGAGAACAAGCATGACAGAACAATGATCATTTTTTTTCTGTGCCTTCATCTCACGTTTTTCTGGTCTTGCTCATTTCTTTGTTTACAAGGCCATACACTCAGAATTATTCTCATAAATCTGCCTCCAATACTTGATTTTTAGCTACTGAGTAGGCATAGATGCTATTTACTTCAGTGTTGCTATTCAACATTTCTGAAATGACATTCTTGTTAAATTACTAGGAATTTTAGATTGTATAGATTGTGCAAGTGTGGCCTTCATAGATATGTCTTCTCTACTAATAAATGTCAGGAGCAGGCAAAATGACTGATATTTGGGAAAGCATATGTGTAGTGAAACAAGTTAAAGGAAAGAAAAAACAAAGCAGAACCCAGAGTCAGTGTATCCAGATAGGAAATGGCAGTGGTAAGCTGAAATGAGGGAAGGTGAGAGTGGCAATCAAGGTTACAGAGAGACACGTGGTGCACCCTGCAGTTAAGTATGAATTAGACAAAGAAAGTGAAAATCATGTGAATAATATCCACTAAAGATAGGTTGCTGGGGTATCACCTACCTCCACTAAAACATGACACCTAAAGCCCTAAGCTGCTATAATACAAAATATGTACAATGGGTTTTACATGTATTGGAGAAGGAAGTGGAAGTCCTCTGGGTTACTGGTATGTAGGCAGAAGCCAGAAATGAGAAGTGAAATAGGAGGTTTTTCCTCTTGGCTTAGAAATGTAGGCAGGGCAGAGGATGCTATGAGAGGTGAGTGAAGAGTGAAAGAAACAGCAGTCCGGTTTATTTTTTCACAAACTTCCATCGCTCTGGCAGTACCATATTAGTTCTATCAACTTTCTCTTCCTTACAAAGTGGATTTGAACTCTTTTACCCAGTCAAATAAGAATATTTTTAAATTTTTTTCTCTACCAAATATCCCTCTAAGCTATTTTTCATTAGTACTTCTGAAAAGAGTTTTTCCAGATTGCATAGATAAACTGATGTGGAGTTCTTTCACAATGAAGCTCTGGATTAATTTGTCCTTTAAATTTTCAAAATAAAAGTGTAGGAAACACTAATTGAAAATGAAACTGTTGAAGGAGTATGAAAAGTTATCTTAAGGGACATGTAGATAGCTGTGTGATTATTTTACTTATTTGTAAATTACCTTTTGTATAAGCCAAATGCCAGCCCTTATTAGTTGTCATTTCTTTTCATCACAAATGTAATTTTGTTTGTTTGTTTTTGTTGGCATGGTTTGGGGTTTTATTTATTTGTTTATGATTTTTTAATTTATTTTGCAATGGATCTGTGATCTAGAGAACAGGAAATGCATGTGGGATACTTCTTAATTTGATAGCTGGAGGCTTCTTGCAAGATAGTCTGAATACCTGTAGTTACAGTAGCTATACAAGAGCTTATCCCTCAACTGGGACTTGAAAGCTGATGAGTTGGAAGGAACCGTTCAAGGTCATCTAGTCCCACCCCTCTGCAATGAACAGGTAAGTTTGTTTATGCTAATACCTCCTTACCCACCTTGCTAGGAGAACGAGAACAAGTAATCTAATACTAAGCCTTTGACATAATTATTGAAAAGTATTTCAAATACATTCTGCTATTTCCATAAATTTAAATTCATATTTATATTTTAATAAATAAGTAAATCCAAATCTCTTTACAAGAATCACTACTTACCTTAAATTATTTATTTTTCACTCATTTTCCATCTTATATTACCCTTTCTTTGTGTTTCTTACTGTTCATCTCTCTGCCATACAGCTATGTCGATTGTACTGCGTAAGAGTACAGTTACTGAAGAATTTTCCTTTGATCCTTTTAACACAGTGGAAAAATGTACATTCCTTCCCAGCAGCATAATTGTCTTTCTTTTTTCCTCAGCTCAGTATGAGAAGTAAAGCTCCTGTAGTTTGAGCAGTTGACAAAATAAAGATGAAAAGTCTATACATCTTTTTCATTTTTCATCACAATACGAGTAATATTAGCTGAGGAGATCATATAACAAGCCCTGCAACTGCCAAGTAAACTAGATCCCTCTTAAATAGCATGTCCCAGTGGAAGCAGAATGTGCCAATTAAATGATCATCCCAATTACAAGAGGCTCATGGGGATACATTGTGCTGGTGTGGTTTATAATCGCTTTCATTTCATGGATTGATTAAAACAAGAACAGTATCAGCTTCCCATCTTGATTACCTAATAGAGATGATTTATTTTGTGTCCATACAGGGGTTCTTTCCCGTAACTGTGACAAAAATAGTGGAACTGTTTGTACAGTATGTGCCAAAATAAAAAATAACATTTTTATTCCTTTGTGGCTCGGCTGAATTGTTTATGGTTTGATGATGAAAACTCTATTGTCTGAGTAATGTGTTTTACTATCAGGGAAAGAATTAGGTATTGAGCTATTGAGCTCCATCTTCATCCCAGAGGAATCAACTGGAAATATTGACTCTTGAACTGAGAGCAAAGCTCAACATATGTTTTAAACACAGAAGGTGAATTCAATGAATAAA
>QWTY01041654.1:0-19507 GCA_008033365.1 Pseudorectes ferrugineus | reverse complement strand
CACAGGAACAGGCTTATCGGGGAAGTGGTTGAGTCACCATCTCTGGAGGTATTTTGAAGATGTGTAGATGTGGCACTTGCAGTTTAGTGGGAGTGCTGGGTTAACAGTTGGGCTCAATGAATTTAGAGGTCTTTTCCAGCATAAATTGTTCTATGATTCTATGATGAGGAAGGGAGATTCTATAAGAAAATAATGTAGGTAACTTATTTCTGCAGACAGAATTGTTAGTGTGCAGCTTTGTGTTTATTATATAAAGTAGACTACAGTAGCAGAGCAGGTAAATGAAGCATGAAGTGTGATGCATTTAGCTCAGTATAGTACAAAAAAAAAAAAAAAAGCATCAAGTTTTAGAAACTGAGATTAGCCTGAAAGGAAAATTTGTAATAGACCTGTTGTTAGCAAAAATTATTGATTCAGAACGGTTCCTGTGGCTTTTGTTTTTTCTTCCCATTAAAGCTTTCTTATAAGTGCAATAAAATACAGATAATTGAACTGAATCATAATAGAAATATTTTTCTAGTTCCGTGTGGGGTGATGAGTTCCCAATAGATTGCCAGTCCTGGGTAAAACAAACAAACAAGCAAGCAAAGATAATGACACTACGGATAGAGAAAAATGTTATTTAAGCATAATTTTTAGATGAGGTAGAAAGTTCCCTGTGAACAGTTGTTAGACAAAATAAACACAGTTGCAAAGCAAAAATTATCCTTTCTTATATGAAATATACATGTATATGATATACACTTGAAGATGGTTATTTTAAATGTTGCATCATGTGGCTGTCACTTGAAGATTGAAAACTCTCAAAGCTGAATATTCATTTATGTATATTTACATATATCAGGTAGAGAAATCAAGATCTGTGTTGTTGGGAGTGTTTAGAAGACTGACAAATCAGACAGCTGTAAATTCTAAAATTAAGTTTTACTAATTTAGTTCAATAACATCACAAATTATACTAATGGTTAATTGTTTCCTGTTATAAATCATCACTATTACACCTAAATAACTGGAAGAGTATTTTCTTTCTTCCAGTGCCTGGATCTGATGGATGAAGGTGAATTGGCTGAAGAATGATCTAAATGGAATTTGAATATATATTGCAAGTCTCTTTGACACTAGCTTTGGTGAAAGTGTTTACTAATGCTGGCATTATGAAATTATTTCAAGTAAATCACTGTTCTACGTGTAGACTGTAGTGGTAGTGAAAATGGCATTTCTTTGTCTAAAAAATGCAATGGTTAGAAATTCTTACATTAAATTTCAGCATTCTCATTTTGACCCATATCTTCTTTACTAAGAATTAGACTTTTCCATTTTACATTAAAATTGGAAGCAACACCTATATTTTGTCTAGTTAATTCCACCTGTATCATATCATGTTTATCCATGAACAAATATATTAGCTTTTCCAGCAATTTCAGTAGTTATTCAGATGACAGTTGTTGAACACTTTGTAGCCTTGTAAGCCTTAAGATGCAAGAAATGGACTTTTTATTAGTATATGGCAATGAAGTTTGACAGATTTAAGTGAGCTTGATGTTCTCCAAATGCCAAGTTTCCTGCTGTTCCTACTTTGTGATCAGGATGAAGGTATTTAGAGGAAATGGGTGTCACCCCAGACCATATTAAACAAAAATTCATTCTTTGACTTCAGACTGCTCAAACACAGTTCTAGGTGATTTTGTTTGACTTACTGTGAGTTTTTTTAAGGTGAGGTTAGGTTATGCAAAGGATTATTTTGAGATTAAATGGTACATAAAAGATTAGGCTTCGCTATTAAGAGAAAATGATTGGCTGATCAGCTAATTTGGAAGGTCTGTTGCACTAACGGGCTATAATTTTTTTCAACCATGAAATACTTCTTTTTTAATTTTTGTGAAAGAAAAAAGTCTCAGAGAAATGGAATCATTTTCAATATTTGTTGTTTCTCCCACTGTACAATATATGTAGAAGAATTAGATTTTATTAGAATAACTTAAAAGCTATAATTTTATTACAGAATAAAATTTTTCAGAATTTTACACCTGTAAATAAAGTACCAACATAAATTCTTGCTGTTAATGTATTGACAATGATCAGTAATTTTCACAGAATTATGACAGTTGGAACATTTGAACTTTTACTATTCTTCCTTTTCTTTTAATTTTTTTACTATTTATGGTTCAGCTATGGCAAAGCTATTGTTATCTGAGTATACTACATCTAAATTTCTGATATATAACTTTACTTAGCAGAACAATTAACAGTTTAATTTTAATATTTAAATATATTAATATGCAATAAAGTTGTATGAATAGTTATCTAAGTTTTCAAGATGGGAAGTTTAGTTAACATATTTTAAAATGAATTCCCATTTATGGAACATCTGTGCTAAAAAAGCCGTGATTCCTTAACTCCCTCAACTAATCAAAAATCCAGAAAATATGCCCAACTGTCACAGTCAGAGAGAAAATGCAATGCTTGGGTAAAACACTTCCAATTAACAATGCATTGGTATCTAATTGGATAGGAATCTAACTCATTAGCTGAAAATCTTGGCAGAAATTTTCTTGGATGCAAATTAGTATTGCGTCAGGATTGAGGTCTTGAGAGGTTCAATATTGGCATTGAATTGCTTTGTGGTTTTGCTTCCATCACTTTATTCTTTCACTTGCATGAAGTGAAGTGACCTGATATCAATCTATACCTGTCCACACCTGTCTATACTTTTTAAACTTTTATTAAATTGTCGCTTTCTGATTTATTAGAAGGGAATTTTTAAGTAGTAAGTTAAATAATAAGAGAAGTCCTAATGTTGTTTGCCAAAGTATGGATTACAGTGGTGGAAAGTACCTGTAGCTTCCTTAGTTATTAATGAATCTGGAAATGGGTGGTTGACACGTCTTGTTCATCATGTATAACTGTCAGGTACTGTGAATTACCCCTCAGCCTTTATTCCAGAGTCATTTCTAGTCCTCAGCAGTAAACCTAAATGATTTGAAGCCCATGTTTTCCTAAGACACGGAAACAGGAGAGCCATATCCTGAAATGTATTTTAAAGAGAAAGAAAAAAGAAAAAGGAAAAAGGAAAAAGAAAGAAATTTTACTTTACTCTTTTCTTTAGTTTCTGTAGTGGACATCAGTGTTGTGACCGTGGATTATTTTGGTTTCACAAAAGTGGAATTTTCTTATTACTGACTTTGTACCTTATAATGAAATAATTGTACCTGTCCACAATGCTCATCTCTTTCCTTGTAGGCATCTACAACTGAATGTGTTTTCTATGCTGTCAGAGTTATCACAGATATAGTTAAGATTATAATTCCTCTCACTAAATATAGGTATTACAGAGCATATGCCATGAATCAGGCAATTGAATTGCATCATAACCTCTACCAACTTGCTATAAGACATAAAGTTAAGAGGATCAAGTATAAGATGTTTCTCTATGTGTATATTTTATGTTGGTTGTGATAATGGAAACTCTTTCCAGAGTTTCTAAAATCTAGTGTCCTACAATATTAACTAGGTGACTGACGCAGACAATCCTATTAATTTTTTTTGTGAGAACATTTTAATGAAACGAATCAAAGGAGAGTCCTGATTGTTTGTTAAGTTTCAGTATTGTTACTTATCTTCTGCCAGACAAATTATTCAGCAGATGCAATATGTAAAATGTCATGATTTAATAACATGAAGTTCTCCTGCTTCAAAGGTTTCCTTCTGTCCTGTCTCCTCCTCTGACAAAAGGATTCCTCAAGCAATGTTTGAAGTATAAATTCACACTTTCTTTGGGTTAAGTTTTAGAATGCCTTCTGGCTGAAAAGCAAATTTAAACTGGCATTTAAAAAGAAAATTAAAAGGAAGTGTTTAAAATTTTATATATGTCTACAGGGCATTCTGCCAGCAATACTGAAACCATGCAAGTATGAAGAATGTTTAGAAGCTTATGGGATAAAGAAGCTTTTCAGTTACAAGATAAATTATTTATCAGAATATTGGCAAGTTAAAGATGCTCTTCCTCAAGTTGTATATATAATTTAGAAAATATCTAATCTGAAGGCCTATGTTCATCATCCAAAAGTAAGTCATCTGGATTCTTTGGTAGGTTTCTTATCTCCCTGAATAAACCAAACTCAGTATGCAAGCTCTTTACTCTTTATCCTCATCTGTCCTTGGAACACTCATGAGGTTTTATTTCAGCACAAATTAAGCCTCAGGGAAGCTATGACATGTAAATATACAAGCAGTATCACCATGTAATACTTCTAGGGTTTGGGAGTCATTTTCTTACCTCAGAGTTAGTAACTAGTGAAAGTGGCCAACACCATTCTTGAATTTTATTTTTTAATTAAAAATTAAAAAACCACAAAAGATTATGCATTTCTAAATAGCTATATTTAGAGATATGCAAAGATTGGAGTACTCAGATTCTTAAGGCTTTAATTCTTTCAGAGAATACACTATAGGTTTTCAAAATAAACCCTTTTGTGAGATTATGTAGCTTTGATGGATGTTTGCAAAAAAAGAGACAAATTAGATTTCTGGATTATTCACATCACAAATTTGCAGAGCCAAAAGTCTCCATTGGTCTGTCAAATTTATTTATATCTCACAGTCTTAGTCCCAGAAAAACAGCTTTAGTTTGCTAACAATATCATTGTTACAAGAATATCTGACCATTTCAAATACATGTGTGTGAATAATACATTACTAAGTATATAATGCCTTTAGGTATTCAGCATAATTTTTAAGATATCGACCTAGTATTTCTTAATGGGACACTTCACATGCAACTGCTTGGGAATAACGTGTGTCAAACTTTGACAAGTTTCAGCAATGAGTAATTCTTGCAACTGTGTGCCATTCACTCTTGGTAACTGGAACTGCTAAGGAACAAATAATTCCTTTTACCTGTTTTTTTTCGATCTTTTCATGGAAAGCTGAAGCACAAAAAATTTGTCTTACCCTAAATGAAGTGACAGCCAGTCAAAAAGATACATTTGTTTTGTACATGGTAAGAGAAAATGCATGAGAGTACAAAGTTGAAGAAAGGTTTTATCAGCATAAGCACGGAATGGCTACATCAGTCACAAGTGACAAACCCCTTAGTCAGCCTCACAGGTCATCCCATGCATCTGTCAATAAAACCTGGAAAAGAAACCTTACCCAGGCAGTTTTTAACTACTGTATGTGTTGCATGTTGTCTCAGATAGGTTTAGAAAAGCTGGATGAGTAATTGTAACACAGGTGAGTATGTGAAAAATGCCTGAAAATTTTTGGATTTATAAAGTATATTTGAATTAGCAGAGTTGTAAACTAATAGAAATTTGGGTATTATGATTTTACCACTACCAGTAATTGAAATAATCTTCTCCAGACACTTCTGTAATTTTACTGTCATTAGAAGAATGCCTAATGTTGTCTTTCTTCTATTACATGAACTTAACCATGAATTTTGATGAACTATGTTTTTAGAAGCCTCTGCTGACTAAACACTAATGAGAAGCTATGACATAAATGATATTACTTTATATTACTGCATGTATTTAATTCTCTGCTACTGGTTATGTTTGGGTTTTGGTTTTCGTACATTAATACTGTGTTTCTAAACAAGGGTATGCAGAGATCTAGTAACATGCATATTAAGAAATGTCATTCATATCTCAGGGAAAATCATGCTTTAGTAGTTTCACACAGTTGATAATTTGAAGATAGGTTATACATTTTGAATGGTTATCTTTTCTAATTACAGTCTGAAATAAATAAGCTAACCAGCATAGATGCTTGTGGTTCTGCAAGGAGAATATATGAAGGGTCTAAAGCATACCATAAAACACACTGTGCTAGGAGAAATCTCTAAATTCAAACTTTTTACCTTTAGAAGGCAAGGACAAATACAAATAACAGTAAACTAAACCAGTTAAAGTTATGTGTATACATAAAAGTGAAATAGCCTATCCTTTGCTTACATATATTGTAAAAAAAAATAGTTTTGGGTAGTTTGAAAACTAATCTTTAGAATTAACTATGTCTATTGATGACAATGTCAAATATTATAACTGGAACTTTTAAAAAGTATAATAATTTTATGACCAATGCTAGTATTTGCAATGAGGCTAGTGATAATAAAATATAACCACCTCTGTATTCACAGTGACAGCTTATTCTCAGAGTATTCATTAAATATTTATTTTGTTCTGGAAATTATATGGTTTTACTATTACATTTTTTTGTCATTTCCTAGCTATCAGAGAAATGTGTCTGAAATTGTTATTCTGCTTCCATAGACCATCCAGTAAAACAAAGGAGGCAAATGTAACATTCCATTTTTCACAATCTGTCCAGAGGATTTTTAGGAGATGGAATTGCTTGTGACTTTTTGAAATAAAAAAGTATTTTCCCCTGTTTTTATTCACAACATGCTTTACATAAGTATAACGTATTTCTGTCCAGGAAGTTTGACTGTTTGAATCATTTCACAGGGTATTAGGAATGGGAAAGCCCAATTATACCTCTCTCATGGTTTAACCCCAGCAGCCAACTAAGCACTGGACAGCCGCCTGCTCATTCAAGGTTGCTTTTGAGATAGTTAGTATTCTTTTCTAGAACAGACACCTGAGACAATGTAGCCTGGTAAGTAAAATTTTTTGCTATTATCAGTAAAGGCCCCCTAGCTATGTGTTGACTTGATAGTGCAGGAGCTCAACTTGTCTGTACTTCTTGGCCTGAGTTTATTTTAGTTTGCTTAGCTGTAACAGCTAATGCCTGTGTGGATTTTTTCTACTCTTTTTCTTAAAATTGTATTACTTTATGTAATACAATACAAATAATTTGCATGTAGGTGGGAGTAACAGTTATTTACTGTATGTAGAATGAACTTAGAAAGCTAGTTCAATATATAAGAGGAAAATCATGAAATGATACCTGAGGTGTCAAGGCTGTCAGCAATTCACCAATCAGTGGTGAATTATGGATACAAAAACAAGTCCATAAAAAACCTCACAGTTTTGGGTGTAACACAAAAGATACATAACCAGCATCTAACTCATACTCAACATATGATACCTTAAAAAGTCAAAAGTAAAATGAATTATGGTTTAGTGCAGACAGAGCACAAAGCATGTCAGAAGAAAAATAGGACCTCAAGTAAACATTAGGCTGATGAGAAGGAAGTATGAACATCTTTCTAATCCTTGCAAAGTGAAGAAGGAACACCCACAGTTCTGCCTGTGAAGGCTTCCAACTGATGACAACTCACTGTTATCCCTCCCTGGCTATCCAAGACAGAAGTCCTCAGTCTTAGGACTTGAAGGAGCAGTGTGAACATAATGGTAAACATAGCACCAGAGGAAAAAGAGAAGTGACAAAACCCCCATTTTTTATTGTATAAAAACTTTTGTTAGGGAGATGCATATTGACTAAGTTATTTCCTCTGTGAGTGTTAGTACCTGAACTAATAATAAACTTTTTTTATGTTTTAGTGATGCCATAAAATTTTTTATTAGACTAGTAATACATTATTCGCATCACTTGTATGTAGTTACTTCTCTGCTTGTCCATCACAATATTCTGACCACACCATCTTTTCAGAAAATACTCATAAACTGAAAGCAATAGGTGGTAGATGGTGTCGGTTCAAATCTGGGGAATCCTTATAAGAAACACATTTAATTTCTAAGAATGTGCATTATCTAGTTAAATTCTATTCGTTTTATTGAGGATCTGAAAATTAAAATTCACAACCTATCTCTGAACAATATTATTTAAATAACAATGCTTATATTTACAGACTAACATTTTTTGACAGTTGTTGATAACAATGTTTAAGTGATTGCAATTAAAGTTGGAAAAATCAGTAAAGCCCAGAACAAAATTTTCCAATATATCTTTTGAAAAGAAGGTACTGAAAACGTGCATGTGAGGTGCTCAAATATCGTAATATGTACCCTGATATAGCGATGAAAACTGAGTCTTGAGTGATAAATTCAAATAATTGAAGAGACTGTTTTTCTAAATCCTTTCTCTAAAAAAAAAGATAGAGATTTATCAGACCTTCTTAATCTTTCTCATAATAGAGCTCCTTCCACCCCCAACCAGTAAATATAAAAGAGATATATCTCAGTACGTTGAACTGATGACTAATCCATTCAGCTCTCACCCAATCAATTAAAATCTTTTCTGTAGCTCGAATTAAAAGTGAAAGCATCTACTGGTAAGCAAAAAAATATTTGGGGCTTTTAGATCTATTATATAATCACCTATTCAACGAATGTAACTGCCACACAGAAGGAAGGTACCTTTTAGGAACAAGAATGAAAAATAACAAAAAAAAAGAAGTACTTTCCTGAGGCTAGAGAAGACAAAAGAGCTATCAGCTGCATAAGCAGATGACTGACCAAAGCAGCTCCAGATCTGCTAGCACAAACTGCTGAAGGATCTTGTCAGCCAGTCAAAGAGTACTGCTGGGAAAGAAATCTTTCCTGTCTAGGCAGCTTTACCCTATGATTCAAAGAAACAGTGTAAAAATTGCTTCAGTTTGATAAGAAAAACATTATGTATTTAAGATGCTTCATCTAATTAAGAAAAAAATGTAAAAGAAGTCTGAAAATATTAGTGTTCAGGAAAATAGTGCTGCAACAGTTTTCAAGTGCCTATAGAAGTCTCTCTTTAGGGGTCTGGAATGAATGTGCTTTTCTCAGGTGACAGATGTAATAAAACACAAGATGAGAATGAAAAAAACATCCCATTACTAAAGGGAATAGATTCTTTAAAAAGGCACTTCAAAGCTATTATTTTTTAGTTTGTATACTGTCACTTTATCTCTTGATTTTGGGGTGATATAAGTGGATAAAACCCTTCCATTCCAAACATTTCAAGCCAAGGTGTTTTCATATCCTGACATAAGCTATTGAACTATTCACAGGTCATGAAACAGGGTGACATGACTGATAACACTCAATGAGACCACCTGTAATTCAAAAGTTCACACTAAATAAAAGAGAAAAAAATATTCTCTTCCCAAAACCTACATTAAATTGCTGTTTGTAGAATTGGTTTAATGTTCCTTAAGAATGCAATACAGTACATATCACATAAATTACCATATACAAACTGTCCCCATTCAGATTTACTAATTGGTTCTGAATTTAATTAATTTAGATTTAAACATCACGCTAAAAGGGCCAACAGCCTTTTCTGTTTTGATTTCTCAGATGCAATGGGTTGAACTTGGCTGGCTGAGAGATGTCCCCCAAGCTGCTCCCTCAGTCTTCCTCCTCAACAGAACACAGGGAGAAAATAAGATGAAAAACTCATGTGTCAGGGTAAGGGCAGGGAGATCACTCACCAATTACCGTCATGCGCAAAACAGACTCGACTTGGGAAATTAATTTAATTTATTAGCAATTAAGAAGAGAATAGGAGAGCAAAAAAAATCCCTAAACTAAAACCTGCTGCCCCCCATCCCTACCTTCTTTTCAGGCTCAATTTCATTCCTTACCCTTTTGCCTCCTCCCACCGAGCATTGCACAGGGATGGGAAATGGGAGCTATGGTCACTTCATGATGTGCCATCTCTGTTGCTCATGCTTTTCTCCTGTTCCAGCATGGGATCCCACCCACAGGAGACAGTCCTTCACAAAATCTCAAAATATTCGTTTTGTTTCTCTCAGTTTTTCTACTCTCTCACAGCTGCTGCACAGTGTTTTTAGAGGTTATCACAAAGGTGCCACCAGCTTCACTGATTGACTCAGTAGGTCCATTTTGGAGTTGGCTGAAACTGGCTCTGTCCAATATGGGGTCAGGTCATGGTGTCTTCTCACAGATGCCATCCCTGAAGCCCTACTGCTATCAAAACCCTTCAATGTAAACCAAATACAGTAGCTCAAGTCTAAGTTATGTCCCATATAGATTATAGTTGAAATGGTTAATTCAAATTTTCTTGTTGAGCAGGAAATATATATATTTGTATTATGCAGACATACTTCACTAATAGCTATTTCTTTTAGAATTCCCTAAGTCATTCTTAAGCAAAAAAAGATTTTTTTTTTCATTTCTTTTATCCCGCCTTGAACTTTGCCTTGAAAGGTGTCACAAGTCATTTGTGAGCTCAAGGATCAGAGAAAAGGCCAACAATGATGACACCTTGTGTTTTCTGTACACTACTTGTTAAAGGTGAAGAATCAGATGAAACCATTTTAAAATGTGGAGAAAATTTCATGCTCACATGACATCATTCACATAGGATACACCAACCACTCCAACATCTGCTGGATAAATAATGTAACAGGTGTAAAGACTCCTGAAAAACACTGAGGACAGTTTCTTCATGCATACCGTCTGTGGGAGAGGATGTGCTGGACCTGTTGCTCATGAATAAGGAAGAACTGACTGGTGATGTGCTTACTGGTGGCAGCCTTAACTACAGCACTATGAGACAGAATCCTAAGATCCTAAGAAAAATCAATAAAAAGAAAAAATAGCAGAATAAGACCTGGAGACCTCTGGAGAGCAGATTCTGGCTTGTTAAAGTTGTGCTTGTTGAGGTGTCATGAGAGTCTGGCCTGAAGAGTAAAAAGGCCATGAAGAGCTGGTTGATTTTCAAGGTTTACATCCTCAAAGCACAGAATGGTTCATGTTGACATGGTAGAAAGTTGATCAGGCAAGGCAGAGTGCCAGCACAGTTGAACAGGGAGTCCCTGACTGAGCTCTAATGCAGGAAGAAAGTGTAAGGGCTGTGGAGATAAGGACTGGCCACCTGGGAGGACCACAGAGATGCTGTTCAGGTGTGCTGGATCGGAAAGCCAAAAGTAACAGGTGAAGAGGAGGTAGAACTCAGGAGGGATGTGAAGTGCAGTCTTCTGGAAGTAGATTGGCAAAGCGAAGGGTAAGGTTGAGAGAAATGGTTGAGAGGGAGGCTAAGGGACATCTTGCTGTCTTCTGTTACTGGATGGGAGGCTGTAGTGAAGACAAAGTTAGACTGTTCTCAGAGGCCTACAGTCGTATGACAAGAGGCAATGGGCACAAACAACAAAATGAGAAATTTTGATTAGCTATGAAAAAACCTTCTTACCATCAGGGTGATCAAACACTCCAAGGAGTTGCACAGAAAGGCTGTGAAATCTCAGTCCTTGGAGACAGTAAAAACTTGGGCAAAATCATCTTAAGTGGACCTGCTTAAAGACAGGGATTACACCTGATGATTTCATGGGGTCCGTTCCAATCTGTTTCATTAAATTAAATCATAGAATTAAATTGCAGTTGTACAGGACTGTGATGTCACGAGTGTCCAAAAATACCAATTTAGACTCTGTATTGCTATTACTACATCTCAAAATTCAACAATAATTTGAAGTAGGAACATGTTAGGGCAGGTTATCCCTTAACATTTCTTGTAACTCATGCTTTTTAAATTTGAGCTCTTGTATATATATTTTTTTCTTTGTGATTAAAAATTTGATTAAAGTTAAGGCTTCTTTAAATTGTGTATGGTCAAGAAGTAAACTGTCCCTGTCTAATTAAATCATTCTAATTAAATTAATCTAAGCCTTTGTTCCCCAGTAAGTGCAGTCACTCAACAGGGAAAAGACTCGTAGTCACAAAGAATCACGTATGTCTGTGTCTGCTGTTGAAAATATGATTCTAAACAGTAAAGTAAACATGTTAGTTCTGCCTTATTTGCAGAACTGCTGCCCAAACTCTTCCCTACTGTGATCAAAAGAGTATTTTATTTTACTTTACTTTCATGTCCCGATACAGGCAGGAACAAATCCTGCTGGCATTGCCACTACCATTTTATGGTGTGATTTTGTCACTGTGTCAGGTCTCGCATCTCTGTTTTCCTATTTCTACTTCATCTTGACAAGTCATTTTTAATTTTCTGTTGCTGGATGTCCAGCCTTGAGTCACTTGAGGGATCCTTCTACCTGAAGACACGTAAGCATGGTGCTGGCATCCTCTAGAGAACCTTGTCAGTCCTGTACTTGGTCATTCTGATTGATGATTACAGATGTAAGTGTCATCATAAAACTTGTTTGCAATTAGGAAATAAAATGACCTTCATTCTGACCTGTAATTAGGTAGTAATACATAATGTTTAAGTTTTTTATCTTTTATGGTCACTGACTAGATGGAAGTTTAGCATAATTCTTACAGTTTAATTTATTCCTCATTTTTCCTTCACACAGTCACTGAAAGTAAGAATTTAGACTGCTGGAACTGTTCTCTTCATTAGAAGGTTTAGGTTTTTTGTTTTTTTTAATTTCAGTCCTTATTTACTTGGGCTTTTTATGGCAAACTTTGAGAACAATTGAGTATTATTTTTGTTTTTTAACACTTACATAACTTTCTAATTTCAGCTTTTTTTCGGCAGATACTTTCAAAATAGCAAGCTGTCATGTTCACTTGAGGAGGACTTTGATACAAGGAACGCAACACAGATTTCTCTGAAATTGTGTTTAAATACTTTTCTCTGTGGTTTTCGTGCTGTCTACCACAATTCTTGTGCTTCACATTCATAGAGTTGGTTTGGGTCAAGAACTTTTTAATTACTTCAATCTAATTGCAATTGTCATGCATCCTTTCATGAAAGATTCTTTGAAGAAAGACCAAACTAGTTTCAGTATTTCAATTGCAGTTATACTGAACAGAGATATATAAAAAGGTTTACAAATATTAGATTTTAATAATTCTAGACAGAATATTTTATTCCTTATTTCCTAATGAGTTTAGGAATTCCTGGTGCACTGTATTTTATCTCTTAAAAACACAACCATACCTTTTCAGTTTCATAATGAAATCAGACAACATAACAGTAAGGGCTTTAGTAATATTTGCATATAAGGATTTTTGAAGATAATCCATCAACATTAAATGAAAACACAAAGATTCTCAAGTAATCAAATATTGAAATCGCTGTAATTTTAAAATCTACAAATAATAACCATAATAATACCTGAAATGGAAATTAGAGTGGGAAAAATATAGGTCTTATTCCTATTGCCAAGTGCAAAAAAAACAATGGTAACCTTGAGACCCAGTTTCTGGAGCATTGGATGAAAACTTATGAATACTTTTACTGCAACTAAAAAGGGTATTGACCTCAAGCTTGCAAAACTGACATGTGTTGTTAAGTGAGCTTTAAATTAAGGATAAAAGAGGCAAAGGAATCTGTCGAACAGCACAAAAGACATGATCTCCCAACCCACAAAATAAGGAAACACTTAATGCATTAACTATCCTTTATTTCAGAACAAAAAGATGAATATTAATAATATAAAATGACTAGATGAAAAGAAAAATAAGAAACGTCATTATATGATCAGCCCATTCTAACATGAATAATAACTTTGTGATAATTTTGCATAAATGGATCATCTGTAGTAGACATAAAAGCACCTATATTATAAAGATGGTATCTATCAAAAAAGAGTAAGAAAAATTATGGAATCTTACTGGAATTCTTTGGATTAATATCAAGGAAAGAAAAGAAAAATAGAACTGAGGGAGAGAAATTTTTCCTCCAACTAACCAGAAATTAACAGCTTACAATGTAGCTAATTGATTAGCTGCTAACAAAGAGAGTCAAGCAAACCAAGAAGCTATGTTTCTGAATAGATGTTGTTTTCTTATTCAGGGAGACAATTATTAAAATGTAATGTAAATCATCACAGTGATATAAAAATGCTTTTAAAAGCAATCAGTGTATTTTATTACAACAGATTATGTAGAAAGATTATGGTTATTACCATAAAAATTAACTTTTTAAAGAAATAATACTGTATTCCCCTGAGAATCATGAACTAATGGCTTTAATTGGAGAAAGTTGAGCTACTCCAAAAGAAACTATAATTGAGATTAAACATGCTAGAGAACTTTCAACACAATCTATATCAAAATCAACTTTATTCTGACAGTGATAGCTTTCTGCACCAAAGTGAAATTTAGTCCCAAGAGGTTTAAGCTGTTCAGAGGGATTTTTTTTCATGTTTGATTAAACTCAATTTTATTAATTACTCCAATTTTATATGTGTGCGTACATGTATGTCTTTGTCTACACATCTCAATAATATATGTTCATTGTGACAGCTACAGAGAATCCTCATCTTAAACAGGGTTTTGTTAATTAACTTGCCCTCAAACGGGTTAAAAATGAACAATGAGTTTCAATTCTGTGACAATCCAAATTAGTCACTGAAGACATCCAGAGAGAGTCATCTGCTTCTAAGTATTTTCAGTCTATCTCTCACTGCAATAATTAGGCATTCATTACAAAGTTTAGGAGAAGAGTATATGCCATCCCACTACGATCATCTTTGTTGCACTTCTTAACAACTAGTTATGTTTCTACAGATCTACAGATTTCTATTATCTATGTTTCTATTTCTAAAGTGTCACTCTATAGGTATTTTTAATTGGCTCTTTTTCTTTTAATACTTTTATTTTTTTTATCAGCTGAGGAAGGAGCCACCACTGAGATCTTGATGATATTTTTTAAGTAAGTTAACATATTTTTGAGATATTAGTGCCTGATCCATGGTATTAATATATGTATTTGGGCCAGATGCTTTTTCTAGCTGCAGCAGCACACTTTCAGGGTGAAAAGTCTAGCTAGTCAAGACAGTTTGTTCAAGGTCACTTATGTATTATAGAATTTGGCATTTTGTAGCTCAATACTTGACCACAGTGAGTGATACTGATTAAGCCTGATACAAGGTGTCCCTTGTGTATGGCAGCTTTTCCTGGATTAGTTTTATTTATGTATATTTCCTAGCTAATTATCACTTCTACTTAGGTACAGCAAACAAATGGAAAATGAGATTATTCAAACACCCTCAGACCCACATATGCAAGGCTGATTTTATTTAGAGCAATCTGATGTCTTTTCATAATCCTTATTTATTACAAAAGCCGATTTTTTTTTTTTGACAGCCGAAACTTGCTACAGAGAGGTGATTCTTTGTACATCTACTAAAATTAACTAGAAGCTGTCATTTCATTGGAAAAGATGCAGCTTATATAGTTATATTCCTTTATATTTTAGCTGAGTGTATTTCCTAAAGATGTGGTTATAACATGGAGTTAAGCAAACTGCTGAATATCCACCATGGGGACTGATTCAAATTCTGGTTTAATTGAGATTTGAGTTTTGAATTCCTCA
Organism: Pseudorectes ferrugineus; assembly: GCA_008033365.1. Classification (NCBI taxonomy): domain Eukaryota; kingdom Metazoa; phylum Chordata; class Aves; order Passeriformes; genus Pseudorectes; species Pseudorectes ferrugineus. The sequence continues at coordinate 4,366 of QWTY01041654.1, read as the reverse complement.
GATTTGCTATATTGGGTAGATGATAAAATATTAAAAATTATTTGAATATTCATCAAACTGTGCTACTTGCTCTGGTGTAAATGTCAAATACTTCAATGTAAAACCTGTGATGCCTTTAAAATAGGCAATTGCTGTCTGAATTGATCTGGAAAACGCAGGTATCTTCAGCTGCATTTTACCTAGATGTTTTCATTGAACTGTATACACCACAGATCTCTAGCGAGAATACATTTCTGATGTCATGTAAAATCAGCAGCAGAGCCCCTAACAATTTCAGTGGGAGCACGACAGTTCCTGTGGTGCCATGGTCACTCCCAAGGCCAGATCCCCTCTGAAGAGGGATGACCTCAATGTTCCACTCATAAGTTACTTGCTAGTAAGGTCTTCACATGCAAAAGGTTAAATTTAACTGGAGTGCTGTTTCCTTTCTCTTGGTAACTTCCAAGCCCAGTTTGGATGTGTTTGCTGGTTGAGTTTAGTGCACAAGGGGCTGAGATTTATCAGCTTTTGGTATCCAAGTGACACAGGTCTGAGCTTACTCAAAGAAGTTTGTGCAGTACTGACAGGTGGTTGTCATGTTCATCCACCAGTGTGAGGGCGTTTGGGGTGAGAAGGCTCAGCTGTTTAGGGACCTGTGCCTGTTTTCACTAATTGGAGGCTTGTTCCTCAGGTCACCTCTCATGGGTGTTTGTAGTTTCTGTGTTCCCCCATGCCTCTTTCATTTTTGCTGAAGGATTGTTTTAAAGGACTTTGAAATGTGCTTTTTGGAAGTTGAAAGCTCATTGTCTTGTAAGTAGGTTAAAGATGGCTGTTACATTTCCTGGGTTATAAGTACATACTCTGTATTAGAGAACTTCTCTGGGAGAGAGATGTGCCTGTCTGGGGGCTGAAAGAATAAAGTTTCTATGATGAAGAGTAAGATACTTTCTTCTAAATTTTGTTCACTGGGGTAAATGACCTTTCAGTTATGCATTCTTATGTAATTTTTTTTAAACTGGAAATCTAACTTCCTTAGATATTACTTTCTTAAAATTGATGTTCTTTCTTATGCAGCTTCTGTGACTACCTCACGAGAATTTCAGGGATAATTTGAGGGAAATAATCACTGATCTTTCAAGAATATTCCACTGATTATTTTAAGCTCATGGGGTTTTGCATATGGTATGCTTATGTTTTAAAAAAAGCTTTTATTTAAAAAGAGTTTTAAGTGTGAGAATAATTTTCTAATTTGGATACATTTATGTTTTTTATAATATTATACTTAAAGCTTCATCTCTTGATTCAGCTCTAAGGAGAATATACTTTAGAAACCATGATCATATTCAGCATTTTTAAAAGAAGCTTTTAGAAAAAAAAAATCACAATTGTATAGAACAATTATTCATTTTTGCAAATGATAGTGTATGAAAATATGAAACTTCAAAATGACTGATGACCTTGAATTACTTACAACAGTGCACTTGACAATGTAGAAGGTCAACATTATCCATTCAAATTATGTATTAAAAATGTTTTTAATTGCTTTTTTTCCCCTTACTTTTAATTCTCGCTGTGTATATGTTGCTTGGTAACCTTGGAAAAGTTAGTTAAAATGAAAGCTATTTTTAGTTCCCTGTGGAAGATCCCATGGTGAGAAATTATTGAGTGATACCCAAAGGACTACCACAGGAGGCATGAGACCTGTTTTGCTATGCCAAGGAACAGAAGTTATTATTAAAAAACTATTAATGAAAGCTCTTCACCACTGCAAGGGAAGACAACACAGCCTTCAAAAAAGAGAGCTTTCCCTTTTGCCTTTTTTTCTTTACCACTCTTCTGTACACATGGGCCACCATTTTTGAAATCTCTCAGTAGTTTTCCAGAAGAGGTTCAGTGTACATATTACAGGGAAAGATTTTATGGCACCTCACAAACTCATTTCTCATGTACTTTTTAAAATTTAATTTATTTATTTATCCGTATTTATGATATGCATAAAACTATTTTTATGTTTCTTGAAATGTAGATTCCTCCTTGAACCTGTATCACTTGATTTGATCTTGAAGAAGTAATTCCCAACATAGTCATATTTTCACATTATAGTCTTAACTTACATGTAGGTGATGGTGTTGAACTGATCAAGTTTATCAGGCTGTCTGTACCCCATCTGACCACAAAGATGGCCATACCACTATGTGTCACTATGTGACAGAAACCTGTTTGACACTAGCTCCCATTCTGGAACTTGTGGAACGGATGGACACTAAAATTACCTCCAGCACCTCAGTAAGTTAATGCTTGTGCTCTGTCTACTCTTCTCATTTGTGTTAAATTTCTTAGAAATCTTTCACGTTGTTCAAATCTCTCACAAGAGCAAATTCCTTTCCTGTCATTAGGCTGCTCCATGAGGCTTAATGTGGTCTGGGAATGATTGCAAGACAAGCTCCAATGATATATACTGGTTTGGAATGAGACAAACTACAGATCTAGCTCCAAGCAGTACATGAATTTCAGGTGATCTGAAATCCCATTGTTACATTTCCTGTGCCATTTCTTTCGCCCCAGATGTTTCCACTGAATAGTTGAAGCTCTCAATTTTTTTCTGCAATTGCACTTTATTTTTTGCCTTTGCAAATGTGGCAAAGTAGTCTAAGGGAGAAAGACTAAGAGAATTGTGGTTGTTCAGCCCAGAAAACAGAAGACTTAGGTGTCACCGTAATGCAATTTTCCTGTAACTGAAGGGAGCCTGCCGGAAAGCTGGAGAGGGCACATAGCGACAGGACAAGATGTAATTGTTTTAAACTGAAATAGGGTAGGTTTAGATTAGATATTTGGGAAAAAATTCTTTATGGTGAGGATGGTGTGGCACTGGAACTGATTGCCCAGAATAGTTGTGGATGCCTCATCCCTGAAAGTGTTCAAAGACAGATTGGATGGGGCTTTAAGCAACCTGATGAAGTGAAATGTGTCCCTGCCCATGACAGTGGGGTTGGAACTCAATGGCTCCTTCCAACCCAAGGCATTCTATGATTATATCATTCTATGACAAATCATTAAGTATTTGCATGTAAAAATGTGCAGCTAATAAAATACAGAGAAATCTGATATAAAATGGTCCTAAGAAATACTAAACAAAGTTTCAAGACATGATATGGAAAGTTGATCAGGTATTTAATGATAGTATGTAACTTTTTAGACATGACAGAGACATGAATTTAGAAGGTCAGTGAAGCTGACCCTGGACCTGAATGCAAGGAGACAGTCAGCTGAGGAAAAAAATTTTGATTAGAATATTTCATTGGTCTTTACAAGTTTCATCTCTAATAAATTTGCATAACATGATTCATACAAGTCATTAAAATAAAATATGGGCAGAAATAGGGTGCAAGATAATATTGTTAATATGGAGAGAGTTTAATTAAAAGTTGCAACCATAGGTCACACAAAGTTATTCTCAGTAATGACTCAGACTTTCTAATTCTTGGCAATATTTATTAAGATACTTTACAGCTGCTATTAGGAATAAATTGCTTCTTCCAGATTATTTAAATAATTTTACTGGTAGAGGAGTCCTGAGGACAGAAACAAATAAATAGATGGGTGTACAAACCAAATTAGCTTACCAAGCCCCACTGACAAGTTGCCATGGTTTTACCACCAAGGCATGGCTGACCACATCATTATGTAAATGATCACAAAATATTTAAGCAGGCTTTGAGGCAAGGTTTACTACAGATCCAGATCCAGATCCACAGTCTTACTCCAGACTTTCTATGACTTTTTTCCTGAGAATGTAAAGAGATTTTGGTATGAGTTTATCATTCTTTTACATGTCACTGACTGACCTGTAGCATAAGAGAATCATCTCAGTTCTGCCTCAAGTCCCCTGGGCAAGATTTTCCAAAGAAAGATTGTTAGATTTAGCTTTCAATGGGAGATAAATTTAATTGTCTTATTAGTTCAAACTAAAATTCCTAAAACCTGAAGATACTTGCCGGTTTTTTAAAAAGTATTTCTGCATTTGCCCTTATTATCTTCTGCTTGTAGAGACAAATATATCTTCCATTAACCAGGAGGCTCAATCTGTTACACACAAGAAATCTTTCCCAATGCTGTGCAGTCTCCAGAGTCCAGAAAATAATCTTTAGGCCCATTTCTACTGCTTTCTCCTCACCCTCCTGCCCTGTCCTGCTTGACTTTAATGCTAAAAGGCCCAGTTCTGCTACCTTGTCAATGATAGATTATGAAGGGATAATTTCTCATTTTCACCATTATTTTAAATCAATTGCTGGAAATATACATTCTCAATCTGTTTGTATGGGTACATAATTTTTAACTCTTAAATGACAACATCTGGAGAGTTTTAGGGTGCCATGACAATTTGTTT
>QWTY01041643.1:481-13994 GCA_008033365.1 Pseudorectes ferrugineus | reverse complement strand
TGGGCTGAGATAAAGACAGTTCAATAGATAATATGAAAGCCATGCATGCAAGCAAAACAAAACAAGGACTTCATTCACCACTTCCCATGGGCAGGCAGGTGTTCATCCATCTCCAGGAAAGCAGGGCTCCATCACAGGTAATGGTGACTGGGGAAGACAAACACCCCATATTTCCTTCTTCTTCTTCCACCTCTATATACTGAGCATGATGCCATATGGTCTGGGATATCCCTTGGTCAGTTGGGCTCAGCTGTCCTGACCTCACAACTCCTTGTGCACCCCCAGCCTCCTTGTTGGTGGGGTGAGAGGCGGAAAAGGTCTTGATGCTGTGTAAGAACTGCTCAGCAATAGCTAAAACATCCCTGTGTTGTCAATCCTATTTTCAGCACCAATCCAAAACAGACCTGTACCAGCTACTGTGAAGAAAATTAACTCTGTTCCAGCCCAGACAGTCAGAAGTAGATATTTGGAGCACCAGGCCTTTGGGGGAGGCACCCAAAGGCGTGAGGTGGAAGCTTATGCTTTCTCGCGTATCTGTGGAATAGTTATCGGGAAATCATGATGTGTAACACTGCTGTTTCTCAGATTACATTCTGACAGTACTCTCCACTAACAATATAAATTAGTCCATTCTCCTTCAGATGAAAACAAACCTGTGATGGTTGTCCTTTCTGAAAGTTGAAGACTTCTCTGCCCATCCTACTTCATATTTCTTTGATGTACCAAGCCAGAATTTCTGTTGAAAGCCTCCAACTGAGACTACTTAAGCTGTCAGTTGCACGGTGTAAATCTGGAGTTAACCCCACTGCAGTGCTCACAGAGGTTAGCCAAGGACAGGTCCTTCCCTCATCAATCCATGTGCTGAAGAGCACCTGGGGACCACCAATCCAAGAGAGCACAGGCTCATGCCCAGTAAATACTGACGTCAGGGATAAATGCCTGAGGCAGAAGAACAATAAATAAACAAAAAGGAGAGAGTAAAGAATTAGACTGGAGAGGGAAAAAAGGAAGGACTCAGAAGCTGGAGGTGATGATGGGTTACTCGTTTTGATACACTCCAAAGGAATGGGGTGCAGAGGGAACAGGATGGAACACTCACATATCACCCCATAAAACATTTCAGCTAAATAATTCTGTTGTGTTTAAACCTGGAATTTAATTAAACTATTTACTCTTTTTTTTTTTGTCCAAATTTCATCTCAGTGCATGACATTTAGTAGTGTAAGGATATGTTGTCATATTTGAGTTTTTTATTTTTTAACATATGCCCATTTTATAATGACATTAAGACACTTTGACGAAGCAGTTGAACTGATTACTCCACACCTCAGATGTACCGGAGGCATGAGGTGAAATGCACCCAAGGTGTGCATTAATCAACCTTGCCGTATAGTCTGTCCTGTCTCACTGCTTAATTAAATTCCAAACCAAATAGTTTTGGTGAGAAGGTTAGGAGGGACCACTTTTTCAAGTGGGTTTTGCATGAGCTGTCCACAGTGCATGGAAAAAAATATAAGATATATTTAGAACAATATTTTAATTTGCAATACTTGATTAGATGGAAAGAATGTAATGTTTAAAAAAAGAAAATGTGATTAAGAAGCTTAAGTGCACAGTATATTACATGAAAATTCTGATCATAAAGAAAGGTAATATCTACTCAAAATTATAATTTCTGTACTTTTGAAATCAACTCAGCAAGAATTATCTACCCATATCAAATTGTAGCACTTGTCAAAATCAACTGTAAAGCATCTCAAGTGCTCTTCTGAATCAACAAAACAGATGTATAGCGATGTGAGGTTGCACTGAAATGGAAATAAAAGTGAACTAGATGCCAGTCATTGCCCTTAATCTCTTGAACCCGGCACTTAACACAGAGGATACCACAGGTCTCTGGGACACTGTTTAGAAGGGGAAGAAATCAAGACTTGAATCTTAATAGCATATGCAAAAACACTCTATAAAATTATTTTCTTTCTGCTATAGTAGAATATCATATGCTCAAAGAGCACCTTGCTTTCTTCATAAACACGAGACAATGTTTGAAACAGCATCCTATTTCAGCTTTAGACAGGCAGCAAAACTGAAATATGTGAAACATAAAAAGGTGTTTAAATTTTAAAAATAGTAATTAAATATGCTTAGAGGTTCAAAAGTCACCATCTCCCTCCCTTCAAGAAAATGTGCAATGATGTTTATGGGATAACACCTGCAGTGGAATGAATACAAGTATAGCTTTAGTTAAGATTACATTATTAGGTTTTACTAGGGACTTAGTAGATTAAAAATATCTCCAAGCATTGGTCCTTAGAGAACAACACTCTAATTCTATCACCTAGGATGTGTTTGGAGTGAGCTCCTCTGCAAATTTGTGTAACCTGGTGTCCCTGGAATCATGATGAAAAATACTGTTTTTTTCGTTGGCTTTGTGATGATGGTGCCTTCCAGGAGTGTGATGCACAAAAGGACACTAAAGGGAGCACAGACAGCAAAATGAACAATTATTTGTTTGACCTGTCCTGTGAATCAGTTAAGACTCTGAATTTTGGGTAAAGGGATTTTTGTAGGCTCCTGAGGTACTGCAGAATCCTACTGTTTATCAACACTTGCTTCCCCGTTTTCAACCACATTTAGACTTGTAGAATTTTTAGTATATGGTACAATGCTGAAAATTACTGACTTCACTGCTGTATATAGTGAAGCCATCATAGCATAAGTTATCCATAAAGTGGTCTGTTTTCACCAGCAGCATTATGGAGCTGGCATGCACAGAGGATTGTTAAGCCCTTCTTACCCCATGCTGAGAGAAGGTCCAGTCAAACAGAAACTTCTCTCCGGGATGGACCGGGGAGCCCAAGCCCCATGACGGATGCCTGGAGGATTAGGCTCCTGGACACACCGTGACATGCTCCCGTGGCTCAGTCCAGACAAAAAAAAATCCTCACAAAGAGTCCTTGGTCTGGTTTGCTGCCAATGCTCAGAGGCGAACATGCTCAGTTTTCCAGATGAAGATAGCAACCAGCTACAAGTACTTTAGACTAATTTTAACATTTCTTGACAAAGTTAATTCGGCCCTTTGTGGATTTCATCCATCATTTTCCTCCTTGTCTAGAGCATGCAGAAATAGCAGACTATCAATTCTAGCTCTTGAGAGACAAATAAGAGCGTTTGAGACCTTTTGACTTCAGCACATGTGAAAATTTGCAAAACTTGTGAGCAACATTTCTCCTTCAGGTTATGTGCTGCAGACAGGATTGATTCATGCAAGAGAGGAGACAAAATGGGATCTACTTTTAATTCAGTTACAACCACTTTCATGGATTTTTTTAAACAGAATTGTTAACCAAAAGGGCAAGTCCTAATGAAGAACAAAAGAACTTAGCATGAGGTCTCAAGTTCTAGTTTTCAATTCTGTCAATTCACTTTTCAAGTGTTTTTTTTTAACATTGTTAACATTAAATACACTGAAAATTACTCCAAATTTTCCAAATGTTCCAAAAGTGATTTTGCTAGGTTCCAGAGGTCAACAGGCTATTATAAAACCAACAACAGAGAAAAGAGGAAATTTACGGCTTTGGACAATACACATATATAGAAAACCCTAGTAGATACCTGCTCAATTCAGAATAAACCCCCACCCAAGCAACCAGGAATGGTAGGAGCTGAAAAGTTAATCTGAAACACAAGCAGGACAAAACATTTCTACTCACACGTAGGTTCAAAGTGGACGCAGTCATGGCACCATACAGGCATGGGTTATCTGCAAGGTTGTTGCATCCTTCCACTTCTGCTCAGTCTTCCATCCTTTCACCAGCAGCAGTAGTAGCTAAGACAGAAAGCCTAACTTACTTCTATTTTCCTCTTTAAAGGGGTTTTGTTTTGTGGGTTTTGGTTTTGGTGGGGTTTTTTTGGGAGGGGCTGTTGGTGCTTTGGTTTGCTTGGTTGGGTGGCGTTTGCATGCTTGTTTATTTGTTTTAAAAGGACATTCTGGGTTTTTTGGACACAAAAGTCAAAAATTAGAGCTTTTTTTTCTGTTTTCTAACATTCCAGGAAACACTGAGAACATAATAGCAGAGTGCTTCCATTCAGCCTTTAAAGCCCCAACAGAAATATTTCAAGAGGGCTACAGGGCTTTTTCAAGACAAAGATCTGAGCTGTGTCCCAGGGGCAGCTCCAGGCACCCCAGCATGTGCAGTCCACCCAGCACTGATGAAGTTTCACAGAGCAGAAGGCCCAGCTGGTACAGACCACTTTGCAGCAGGACTCCAAGCACAGCCTGGTGCACAGAATATTTGCACAATATTTGCACCCTTGTCTGCACAAAGGACTACTTCTCCTTTCTCTCTGCAGCCCAGAGAAAGTCTGGATAAATGCATAGATGTGCCATAGCTCAGGCTTCTGTGCCAGGCCATGTACACAGAGAGATGGAAATGTGCCTCCAGATTTCTCTGCTCTCCTCTGGAGATGGCAGCAGGTCCCAGCTACTCACCAGGTTATGTTCAGGCTGTGCAGGAGCTCTTTAGTGGTACAGTGAACTACTTTACAGATACTTCCAGAGTGAATACTAATTCCACTAACTCCATAAGATTTTGAGACAGTTTTCAGCACAATTTTTTTTATTTGGGCTGACATTCAGAATTCCTTCCCTTCACTGCATATGATGACACTTTGGTAAATGTATTATTTTTTTTTACCTGGCCATGTTTCCTTTTCAAACCAAACATAACAGGAATAATTTCAATTTTCAAGATTATTGCCTGACAAAACTGCAGTGGTTGTGAAAGGCAAAGTGACATTACAGCTCCTGTCTGTTTTGGATTTCTTGGTTTGTTTTTATTTTTGGGGTTTTTTTTGTTTTTTTTTTTTATTTGGTCTGCATGCTCTCTGAAATGTTGAGCAAAATTGCATTATCTGTTGCACCACAGTACATATATTGTTGTTCCCAAAGGTTTACTTATAACGTTCATGGCATCATTTATTTTTTTCCTTTCCCCCATTGTCATTTCTGTACAGATTTAATACAACAGAAACATGGCTTCCACTGGGAGCTACAGGTAGAGCAGTTACAAAGTTCTCTATAATTGGTGTCTGCCATGGCTGCTCACAGTAAGTTATGTAAATCACAGCAAGGACCCACAACCCCTAAAGGCATGAATATTTTTTTTCATTCAGTGCAGAGGATAACTTCAGAATCTTAGTAATAGTCCCCTCCACATCAGGGATCTCCTTACCAGGCAAAGTCAAGGTCTAGAAACTGGCCATGTCAATTTTGCAATTTAAATCCTACTGTTAAAGATGGTTTGGTAGGTATTACAGTAAGTCAGTGCATTGTAGGCAATATTAATTTTTAGGATGTGTTTTCTCTTCACAGCCCTTGCAAATCCATCTGCTTCTGTTTATATTCACTGTAGTAATTCCATCAAACCACAGATTTGAATATTTATTTCTTTTTTCTTTAACATCTCTTTAATTTAAAATGAAATGAGGTGTTGTCAGGGTTTCATTCTGAAAATGGAGTAATAATTCCACTGATTTTCTAGTGGTGTATTTTAGTTAAAATCATGTCTTCCAAGTGATTAAATGTGAGGTTATTATTAAATCTGTTTCCTTTAAAATAGTACTGCAAGTGTGAGAATATTAGGCTAAATTCAGTAAGTCAACTTCTATCTTATAATTTTTTATTTCTCCCACAAATCTTGCTCTTATGGGTCATATACACCACCTTATGCACTATCTATTAGGTAGCTGAATGAATCTTTAAAACAGAGTAATTGTCTATTTCTGTTATTGGGAAAAGGTTTCCTAAGCTAAATCCTTGCTCACATTTCCAACTTAATTCGAGAACTTCCTGGTGCCCTTTGGCAAAGCACAAGGGGCAAAACACCAAACCAAAACAACAAAAAAACCCCCACAACAACAAAGAAAAGAGAACAAATATTTTTAAAAGCCAGTTGAATCTGATTCTTCTGCTACCCTTACCAGCAAGAATTCTGAAAAAGAAAAATCTGTTTTGGGCTTGGTTGTGCAGATAGCCCCCTCAGACTGAATCTTAATTTTATCTAATAACATTTCTTATTTTACCTCCAACCCTTTTCGTCTACTTATTCAGGAAAGCTAAGCTCAGCATATGTAAGTGGTTTTCACTAAGCACCTGTTTTTCTTTATATTTTTAACTTTATTTTTAAAATAAGAAGTAAATGCATACTATACACACACAATAGAGTATTGCATGTACCTATAGGCATATACATACACAGTCATGTTCAGGAACACACACAGAGGCTCTTGAAGAAAACCAGGTGTTTCTTAACCACATAACTTTAGGTGAGGCAGTGGACCTTAAGTCTGTTTTGCAATGTGCCATTTTCTCTTTGGAGTCTAACACCTGCTCTGTGTTGCTTGTCGGTGCATGCAGCATTACTAAGGCTACAAGGACATGGCTGAAGCACCCTGGACTGGGACTGCCATCAGTTCACCATGCCTCTCAAGGCTTCAAGGAAGCAGGAATACAGTAGACAAACAGACTCCCAGGAAGACCCTGGTGAAGAGAGGAAGGTGACTTAAAGCCTCTGCTTCTGAACAGCTTGGGGCCTTGCACAGCACAACTCCAAGGGTACAGAAGGGTACCAGCCACTAATGAAGCCCAGGTTTAGTAAATTATTTTTCCATCAACTACAAAAGGCACCTACTCGTCCCTGTTTTTCATCTCTCTACCAGTTAGACAAGACAAAGAACAGAAATGGTAGTGGTTGGTACAATTACCTAGTACCAATTCAGTGCTTCAGTGGTTCATATGTCTCTGTTCTCTGTCATCTTAGAGGTAAAAGTGAGCTATAATCATCCACGTGTCATGCATAGCTAAGCTGGGTATTGGCAGAAACAGTATGAAATTGAAATTTTGCCCAGCCCTAATCAATGAACTATGTCTTCAGATAACAGCGGTGTCTGGTAGAGACAGGAAACTGTGGAAACCCCCTTCCTCTATGAAACATGCTACATAGTTTACAGATTACTACTCTTACATAAAATGATACAAATAAACTGATTTTTCACTTGAAAAATGTAGTCTGGAAAGGCCAGCAAAATATATTCAGACCCTAATGGATGTGTGCAGCTCCTGATCTTCATAGATTTTCAGTGTTGCAAAACTTTACATTTAATTTGTGTACTATTGATAAAACTTGTTTAAGACTCCTGCAGTCTCTCAAATGGCTTTAAAAATATGAAAACTACAGTTATTTTACTTTGGTTATCCAAAATCAAGCTGTTCTTGTACAATTCATACTCTCCTTTGAGGCCCCTGATCTTAAAAATGCAGGGCCTGAAATACTTACTGCCTCCTGCAATATGAACCCCAAGGCAGAGTAAAGAGTACCTGATTTTCCAAGTGATTCAAGCCTCCTAATTGCAGGCTAGGTTTTGAGTAGTTAGGAGTCTAAAGGCTTTCTGTGAGCTGAAGCAATTTTTGTCTGGAAAAAAATATTGGGGAATGGGTGTAAAAAGAAATAAGCATTATAAAAATTTTGCATCACTCTCAGTTATGTCAGATGAGTTATGGAAAGGAACACTGTCTGACATGAAGAATCACATCAAGTTAAAACTAAAATAAAAACTAGAATGGGTTTGCTTGTGGGTTGGGGTTCTGCAGCCTCCCCCCTCCAAACGCTGTATGCTTAATTTCAGTTACTGGAACTGTGTTTTCTACCTTCTTTTTATGGCCTTTTTTATAAAAGGTAGCTGGTACTCACAAAAAATTTTGGGACCGTTCAAAACTTTTCACAGTTAATTAGTAATGCATGTAGCAAAACACCCGCCCTGCCTCTGGGCCTTGGGGGTTGCCCTGGTTCACTTGTAACTGATTTATTTTTTAAGGTTGTCTGGCACATCTCCACCCCAGCTGCTTCCAAGAAATTTCAACTCAGCGTCAGCTGGGAAAGATCAACTTCACATGCTGACATACAGAGGCAGCCTTAGGAATACTGGGGCCTCTGGTGGGAGGCATCAATGGGAATCTTTGCTCTTTTTGCTGATCCAGGGATATAGTATCTGCCACCATACAGGACGTTTTTCAGAATTCTCTTTGAAAGAACACTCACCTGATTACTACACCGTGGTTTTCCTCAATCAGAAACAGAAATGTTGTCTTTACCAGATTTGTGGCTCATTGCATAGGTCTGAATGGTGGATGGCTTTTGCAGGCATCCAAACCCTTTGTTAATAGCTGGTGAGATGCCAAAACAAACATGCTATTTTATAGTCCGGTTAAATTCTACAGACTACAAAAGAGGATAGAGAATGATTCTGATATTTTTCCTTACGTCTGAGTAAAGACTTACTCTGCAGGTCTACAGCTGAAACTGATGGTCACAAATCCTACTCTTCTTCCTAAAGATACATGGCGCTTCTTTTTTTGTGATTATTTTTATTCCGAACTTCCCCTAAAAAATTTCTACTATGTTCCCTCCTTCACTTTTCTTCCTCTTAGACTGCAGATGAATTTTGTCCCTAGCCCTCTTGCCTAGGCTTCCATTTGGTTCCCTTCCATAATTTCCAAGGGCATCTAAACCAAGAGCATCTTATCGTTAATGCAAAATACAATTAAAAAAAAATTGTATCTAATTGAGTCCATTAATAAAGTAAGAAAGCATCTCTAATTGTAATGTACAGCACCTGATTCTACTTAAATTTAAAATACACAAAGCCACTCAGTCTAAGATATAGGCTGGCTGTGAATTCTCCCTCTGCGTAGGCACCTTTCCCAATTTGTGTAGGGAGCTGAATGAAGGATAGTCATCCATTAGTCATGGTTTGATACAAAGGTAAGAGAATCCAGCAGGAAGTTCTGTTGTTCTTTCTTTTTTTTCCAAACTTCAACATTTTTCTGCATATAAATAGTTTCAAAACAGCAATAAAAAACTTAATTTTTTTCAGAAGTGGAGGCAATAATAATATAAACCAGAATGACAATTTCAGCACAATGAAGAAAACTGGGTGTTGATAGAACAACAGATCTTTGATTAAAACAATATTCTTGGTTTGGGTTTTTTTTCCCGCAGCTAGATAAGCTGAACAAGATCCTCTCCGTTTAGCTCTGCAAGATTACTCATTTTAAAACTGTTACTTTATTTTTGCCTGTGTTCAGAATCTTATAGCAAGAGAACGCTTCCGACCTGCACAGAGACTGTATTTTCTTAGGGTAACAGACTTGGTATGTTCCATTCAGCTTAGCACCATTAAGCTTCTGGGTCTAGCATTTGCTCTCTGCCACCAGGATTAACATCTTAGTATTTTCTTCCTAGTCTATGGTTACATTTTAAGAATTAAATGATCATTCAGAAAGTTGACTGCAGTTTATGAGCTGTTAAAGCTAAGAGAGATACAGTACGTCAAAATGAAAAGAAATAGTTGAAGTGATAATCATTAATGTAAACTTTGTCCTTGGAGTCTTTATCACTTGACATAAAATGTGCACCCATTCCTGTTGAAATAATTTCACTCATATTTAAAAAGATGATTTTTTATGGGGGACCCAGAGGATATCTTTGTATTGTTTTGTTTTTTGTGAGAAGATGCACTGAGAAGTCTGGAGACAAAAGTCTTGAATTTGCACCCCTGGGATGTCTGGCACTGACAGATGAAGTGAAATTGTCCCCACACTACCCCATTAGCAGACCTCAGGTTGGATTTGGAGGCTGAGTGACAGTTCAGCTGTTGTGCCCTTTCAATTTTTTTCCTCCATCATTAAGGATCATCAAGGAAGGAGACTGGTAGGATCAAATGTACTCAACTGGTTTGGCTATATAGATATTCATTCTCTGGGATCCTGGCAGAAGCCAGTACCTGCCTTTACACTCCTAAAGGAACATCTGATGAGGGCAGAAATTCGCAAGCAGCTTCAGGCTTGATTGGGCTAGCTAGGCCAATTGGCAAGCTCTTTCCCAAACCTGACTTTTTCTTCATAGAAATGATTCCTTACCCAAGAATCTTATATAAGGATTTCATTTGCAATAATGAGCTTTTCTGTGTATATTCAAAAAAAGCTCAAATCCACGTTTATTCTTCCTACATTATAAAAAATCTGCTAATAATTGTCTAATGCTAATAGGTGTCACTACCAGCATTGCCTCTTATTGTGCTGTCTCTCCCCCTCTGCTTATATTAAATGTAATTTTTTTATTTTTCTATAATTTTAACTTTTATTCACCTAGTATTTGGCATTCAGGTCCAAAGTTCAGGCAAATATAACAATCATTTGAGAAATACTCACTAGACAAGTATTCATGCACTCTTGTATCACCTGACATATGGTGAACAAGCTGATGAATGACTCAGGATTTAAATGGTAATTACCATTCATCATTATAATAGACTTGCTAATTCATAAATTCTTGGTAAGCCAATTTTCTATAAAAAGGTTAATAATAAGAGTGGAAAAGAAGGAAAAAATAGCCCTAGTGTGATAAAAAATGTAAAAGCTAGAATATCTGCACTGCCACACATCCCTTCTAATGATTGAGTAATTTTGCACCAAAGTGCTTGCTTATTGACACAATACCACTTGCAGTACCAGGGCTCTGATGGAAACAGGGGAAGACAGAAAAATCCAACCGAACTGCTAAAGGCAGAGGCTGAGGTGCGTCAGACAAAGACAAAGGAACTAAGGCACTCACACATGGCAAAGGCTGGCAGGATCCCACTCACACATTTCCTAGTTTTATAGTACTTGGTGACAATGTCACGTTCTCAGAACTGCTCGCAACATGCACGTTAGGGAAAACTGCATGGAAATGTTCCTGGTACTCCTAAGTGAAGCTGTGAGAAATGCATCTAAAGTCATCTCACTGCCATTAGCCTCATTGAGTGTTCTATAAGTCCCTTTGAGCAAAAGGAATATTTAGTTGTCTCTGCTTTGGATAAAACAAGAAAAAAGCAAAAACATGAAGAAAAAGAATTTACTCATTTTATGATCTTTATCTGGAAGAGCACTGTGAACGTAATTTACAAACTCTGTGGAAAAAGCAATGTAGACTGGAAAGAACACATACAGGCAACACTGAAATTCTATATATCCAGTGCTCAATATAGCACTTATTTGCCTATTAGATAATGTACCTAAATGCACACAAATGCAAATGCTTCTTCCACCTCTAATCCTCATGTCACCACATCTTTTCATCATGAGGCCAATATGGAAAAGACTTTCTTGCTCCACCAAGGCATATCGTTTCTCTGTCCACTTACATCCTCCTACTCCTTCTCTGGGCACCACAGATGTGAAAGCTACCCTAAATGACACAGTGGATGTACTTTTTACTTCAGATGCATAACTAAGGAGGCTGAGGATGGGGAAGAGATGCATCTGTTTGCAAGGAGCTGAGGGACAAGAGGAACAGGAAATAAAAGAAGTGATGCATGGAATTTCTGTGCCCTCCCCCGTCTCCACTGTTGTGATTGTGCAGGGCACAAGTTCAAGAGAATGAAGTAACCAAGTTAAAGTTGAGGTTTTGATCATTTTAGCCTTCATTTGGAACCATGCAGGGAAACTTGCCCTTTCAATATGTTGCACATTAGGTATCAGGGTGATTGGACAGATGTTGGGTATTCAGGAATAAAGGATCTGTATGGGAAAAAAAATCAACCCAAAGCTATTGTGCACTATGTAACACCATACTGGGATTATGAATAATACTAAACTTTACTACAATATACTGTATGTTCAGGGAAGTTTATAATGCGGTTAATCTTACTGACTGCTTTCCTGCAAAACAAAGTCTTGTAGCAACAGAATATGAAATTCCTGCCAAGCTAGACTCTCTTTGGCATGCGTTTTCCCTTTCTGTCTTTGTCTCTCTTGCATTACATTATAAAATCTCAGAACTGATGTAAATTTAAAAATGGATGTTAAAACCCAACCTGTACCTCAAATTCAGGGGACTATTTTGAAACAAACAAAAGTTTAAAATATATTTAGAGCTCCAGATTTTGGACCAACTCCTTAAATATAGAAACAAGGACGTAAAGCATTAAAATGTGCATGAGGACTGGATTTCAGAGTGTGTTTATATTTGAAACTTTGGATAATTTGCAGAAACTCTTTCCAGTTGCACTGGTTATAAAAATTAGGCAGTGTGGAGATTATAAAAGACACAATAAGACAGTATCTATGCCATTTTTCTTTTTGTTTACTTGACAGTATATAATAGTAAATGCTTATAAAGCAAAACAAAAACATACAATATAACTTCAAAACAAAAGAAAAAATACAGAAATAGGGCAATTAAGGCATCATTCTACAGAGCAAAGATTCAGGTCTAATATTATAATGCAACTACTTTTCGAGCAACATTATTAAGCTAAATACAAAGTTTCAGAATAGTGCATGTCTGCTCTATTGCAAAAATGAACAAATTAATTTGAAGTGGCAGTAAAAAAATTTTATCACTGATTTTCAGAAAGAGAATATATCGTGCCTTTATATATTCGCATGACTTTTGTTCTAGTTTTTATTTACGCTAAGCCAAAAGCTTGAAACATATATTATGAAATTTTTAACAAGTATCACTGCATTTTTTGTTTTCCTAGGGATACAAAGCATAGAAAAAGTCAGCTTTTGGGTCAGCTGCAATGGGGAGTTAAATTGGAATAAAGTGAATCAAAATGCTTATGCTCAGCCAACTGCATAATCAAAGGATAAAGATTACACTGAGCAATTTAGTATCTGACTTTTCTAACTAACCTTTTTGTCATAAATCAAAATATTTTATTTTATTGTTGAAAGTTAGTCTTAGCATTGGGGATAAAGAGAAAGGAAGAGAGCAGCACAGATAGCCGTGGGCAGTCTATACTAGTAAGGTCACACATCCAGAGAATCCTGTGACATCACAATAAACACAACGATAAAGCTCTAGTGGATTGGGAAGTCACTGAGATGACAGGAAGCTATCTTTGGACTCAGTTGTTTTGCATCATATTTTTTTTACTTAGTTATTATATGAAAAATATTATTTTTGATTTCTAGGAAGAATACATCCTCCCCTTGATATCTTGGAAAGCTCAGTTTATTGAAGATTTTCTATCACTGAATAAGAGCATTATAGGGTTTTAGCTTACATCACCATTTCAGGGTTGAGCTGCTATAGCTGAGCAGTGGATTATAGAAACGATGCATTGACATTAGTAGAGAGGCCCACATGGTTGCCATTAGATGCTTGAAAACCTCCTTTAAAGTGACTCATTTGCTCGCTTTACTGTTTTCAGGGTTAAGTTCTAGAATTTGCCAAATATTTTCCAGAGATTGAATGCTTGCAACTCTCATGAATTTACTGCTAAACATAAGCTATTGAATTTGATGGAAGATGAATGTAAATGTTTGGCCTCAGAGTCTGTGTTGCTCTTATGGAAATTTTGAGAAATGACCGTGAAGTTGTGTGATCTTAGGAATATTTGAGGGTTTATATCACAACTTTTCCTATGCTTTCACTGTAGGATTGTATATTGCTTTTGATGGCTG
>QWTY01041642.1:23092-35863 GCA_008033365.1 Pseudorectes ferrugineus | reverse complement strand
CAGTAAGCACTCAGTGTGCACCAGGCCGTGCCACTTTCCCATCACACTCTGGGAGGTACAGCCTGGTGGTGGAAGGGCCAGCGGCCTGCCTCACCGCTAGGGCTCAAACCCATACCCTTGCTGAATGAGTTGCCTGGGGAGGATGATTACACCTTTACACGTATTTTCTTCTGGGCAAATCTACAGACTCGCCTTATCCCGTCCACAGCGCTGTGAGTGTGGGGTTTGCCACCTACCGAGCCTTGAAGTGTGGGGGTGGGAGGATGTAAGTCTCATGAAACGGGGGGTGCTAAAGAGCCTAATAACAGCACTGCAGAGCAGTCATGAGTTAATGTAAACGTAAAGTACTGTAGTTGAAAGCTAATGAAAAGTAAAGCTTGGCTGTCCTGTTGGAAGTGCATGTATCAGCAGGAGGCCTAGTGTTCTAATTTAGGTGAAGAATTAGTCACAGGCAGCAGAGCAGAGCCTTGGGGGGTGCACAAATGTGCCTCCTGGAGTTCCACTCTTCCCATCAGCATGCCAGGATCCCCCCTGGTGCCTGATGGGATGCAGATAGTCATCAACCCGTAGCCTTCCACAGTCTCTGGCTCAAAAGCCCAATTTATCAGAGACCAGTGTGGTCCCAGGCAATAAACAAGCAATAAAGGTTGATGTGCCAGTGGAGAGGAGCTGCAGGCACTTGTCAGGTTCTGCCTAGGCAGCTCTCAGGAGGATGGTGTTTCACCCTGTTCAAGCCCATGTATTTAGAAGGGGGATGAGACCACTCTGAGTGGCACCCATGGCATGCAGCCAGGATCCTTGAGGAAGCCATTGTCACAGACTGCTCTTGCCTGTGTGAACATAACCCAGAACAGCAGCTGTGACCGTACATGACCTTACTCTTGCTGTACACTGTGCCAGAGGCAGGAGAAAAGGTTACAGGTCAGTAGCTCAGTCTGGCTTCAAAGCTGCTGCTCTAAAAAAGGGTCTTTTCCCACCCACTCACTCCTTCAGTTAACGATCATGAATAAGCCATTCTGCAAGACAAACATCAAACACTTAAATTTACACACACACCCCCCTCCCATGAGACACAGCTTGCAGTTCCTCTCAGGTCTGATTGCAGCAGCAGCAGATGATGTTGCCATACTGGCATGCCCAGCCCCTCTGCCAGAAGCTACTGCCATCCTGGCAGAGACAGCAAGAGGAGCAGAATCCTTCCCTCTCTCCAAGGCAGTCCGCAGCCTTGCACGCTAATGCCAGCTGAGGTCAATGCCGGTGCGAGGGGGATGCTGGGCTCCCATGTGTGCGCCTGAGACATGCTGCAAATATTTGTTGTAGCAGTAGTAGCTGAAGTTTATCCAGCCCTTGGCAGGTCAATAAGCAGCTTTCAGTCCATAGGGATTGCAGATTGCTTCTGGCCTTGCCTGGTCTACCCCAGCAGCTTTATATTATGGGAGGTAAAGTAATTGCTACGCAGACCTCTTCCCCAGCTCTGAGGCACACAGTTTGTCATCCCTGCTCAGAAGTCATGCAGCAGGGGATACCACCGAGATCCAGCCGCTCATCCTGCCTTAAAAGCTTTATGTTCGTGAACTCCTGTGGTTCTTCTGGTCCATTTGCTTCCCATATAATAACTTCACCCCTTCCCAGTTTCTGCTTTTATTTGTCTTCTCTCACTTTTTGGGATTTCTTGGCTCCCTGAGTTTAATACTCTAAACAAAGCCTATAAGAAAAATGAGTAACACTGCAGCAGAGATTCCAAGTTTAAAATTTAGCATGGCTTTCCATGAATAATTAGCAATTGCATTACTTCAATAATTGTTTTTACAATTGGCACTGAAAGCTTATGCCAGCTTGCATTTCTTCTTTGATGCATCATTGGATTTATAGTTATAAAATGTCACTTAATAGGGGGAGGAAAAATAGTCCGGTAAAGTGGTTTGGTTCTAAGATGCTGGGCTGTTAAGTGGTCTGGTCTAATATGAACTTTCTGTGGGAAAGAGCATGAACTTAGAACTCTAAAGAAATGTAGAAACTACCACAGTTGACAGGATAACAATTAATCTCATCCTTTGGCTAATTGACAGCTTTAAAATTTGGTGCCTATATTCCTTCCCCCACAGGAGGCAACCTGGGAACCTCAGCACAGCTCTCCTGGTTTTGCACTGTGCCACTGATGACTTGCTCTGTGGCTCTGGCCTGAGTGCTCTGGCACAGGTGGATCAAGAGGCCTGCAGCCGGTTAATAGGAAAAGTTGAAAGCAAAACCAGATGAGTAGTCCCTCCTCCTCCTTTCCCTGCAAGACTTTACAGCTAGGTGGTTTAAGTACGTTCTCAAGAGTTGAGGCATGGGTGATCAAGTGAGACGAAGGAACAGAATTAAACACTGGTTTCCTTGCATCGCAGCTGAGCTGTAGGGTACGAAGAGAACCACGACCCCCTCCAGTTTTGTTATATGCAAACCTGTGAGTAATTGTTCCAGTTCTCTGCTAAGCTGGGCCTCTTGGACAAACTAGGCAAATGAAGTCTATGTCTGTGGATCCCTTCTAAATCTGCACTTGAGCAAGACAGCGGGTCATTCAGCTGTGATTTTGTTGGCCAAGATGTTTGCTGCCCCTGCTTGGCACAAAAATGCCTGCCATGGTGACAGGATGTGTTGTACAAAGTATACAAGGGGCTTGGCCAGCAAAGTCCAGCTCACAGACGCTCTGTTGCAGTGGAATAGCTGTCTTTGACCAAATGTTCCTATGCCTTCAGGCTGGCAGAACTATTCTGGTTCCCCCCACGGCTATGAATGATTTTCCATGTGAGGCTGAGACTTGCTGGACTATCTGAAAAACTGTAATAGTAATGGAGGGGACTTCCATCCAAGATGACAGAAGTTCCTTAATGAACAATGATGTGTCTCATGAGATGAGTGATTGCTAATGAAGTCCATTACAGTTTGAGCTGTCATACAGTAATTGCAGACAAAAGGACTAGTTTGGACTGTTACATGTTCAAAAAAAAAAAAATCCCCAAGCATACCTTTTTATTGAAACCAAATGTGTTTATGTGAAAGGCAGGAGTTACCTAAGAAAGATATGTATTTAAATGTACATAGTTAAGTATCAGTTGTCAGCTACTCATTTGAAGCCCTATAAATAGTACCTTGTTCATTTTTGTGTTATGACGTGCAGATGACATTTGGAGGTTAAGTTGGGTATGCTTTCCTCTAAGCACCAATCCAGTTCTGCATCAGGAATATCAGTTTGTTCCCTTTCATGCTTATTTTCCCCTGGCTTACTTGCAGCACTGTCAAATAAACAGAATTTGAAAATTTGCCAAAGGGTAATTGTTTTCAGCGTTGGAATAAATACAAAAACACCACTGGTGACATTTTTGTAATTCATTTTCGCTGTGTGTTTTTGTGGGCTTTTTTTTCTTTCCCCAATTGCAGTGAGTTACATCCCTAGATAAACATCTCCTTAGCATCCCAGTTAGGCGATCATCCAAGCCCAAATGTACATGCTGGTTTTGCTGACAAAAAGAAGGGCATGCCACTTGGCAGCAAATGCTTCTCCAAGTTCAGCAATCCTCTGACACAAATGTATATATATACAAGGGGGTTTTGGTTGTTTTCTTTTTTTTTTTCCCCCCCAAAGTTCTGTAAGCTATTTTCCTTAAACTCCAACAATAATGAAAAACACTTGTTTGTAGCAAGGTCTGCATGGGATGCTTGCCTGGAATTCACTGTCTTGGGGGTCAGATGAGCTCAGGGCACAGATGGGGAAGTGGATACAGGGTAGCAGCAGGGTGGGTACCCACTGGCAGGCAAATAGGGATGTAGTGAAATGTGCTGTGTGAGGTGGCTCAGCAGCCCATGCAAATAACCCCAGTACTCAGTTTTCTCATCTACAAGAGCAACTCTTGAGACTTTCATGCTCCACCAGCTCTGCCACAGGGGGTACGACCTCTAGGAGATGCTATGAGGAACTAACGCCTGACCTTGACTTGGGGCTGCTCCAGGGGAATTCAGCTCGTGAGAGCCCAGACCATGGTGCGGTGTGGGGCTGGGACTGTTCTTTCCCACAGTGCTGCAAATCTGTCATCATTCAGAGAGTCTGATAATCAAACCGGACTGTTTCCCTTGCCAGGTCAATCACTCTGGAATGTAGTCTTAATGGCTCAGTCCAGTGGTTTGTTGTGTAGCTCTGACCAGGAGTTGGATGTCCTCTGCCCCTCCTGTGGAGGAAAAGACCATCCCTTTTCCCTGCGGCCTTCATGACCACACACAACCAAATTATTTTGTGTGGGAATAAGAGCTGTTGTACCTGTTGCTCTCATCTCTGGGCTGTTTGGACAGCAAGTTGCCTGTGGAAGAGTTATCCCATGCTTTATGGCTACGGATAGATCTGATAATTGATCACTTTGGTTCACTGCAGTGTTGTTGTGCAGGACTAACCTGGGCAGAACCTCGAACACGGTGTCAGGTCTTCCCTGCAAATAGCTCAGTGGAGGAAAAAGTCACCTACTGGAGCATCAGGGAGAGTTTTAGTTTCCCGAGGCAGGTCTCTGTAGGGAAACCACTGAACTATTTGCAGTGAAGACTTGACACCATGTTTGAGGTTCTGCCCAGGTTAGTTCTGCACAACTACACTGCAATGAGCCAATGTTCAGTTGCAGCTGAGACTGATTTCAAAGGGAAAGGTAGCAAATGAAAAGGAAAGGGGTCCTTCTGTTTGCTTAGCTTAGCAGACCTGGCTGTATCCATAAAAATATGTAGGAATACATGTAACAAAAGAGAAGCAGGTCTAAAATACCACTTCTCAATTTTTTTATGACTTGGTCCCCTGGTTCTGTGGGAACCATCTGCCTTGAAAGGAGTGAATCCCATTGCTTGTGCCAACTCTGTCAAATCTGGCAGCAGATTCAAACGCTGGGAGAGAGGACATGGGTTTGCCCTTCAACAGGTGACACATTTTTCAAATGTGCTAAGTGATTAACACCGGACAAGACTGGGATTTGTAACCTTCTGGTGGCCCTAGTAGTGCTCAGATGTACACAGGGACAATCAGAAAGCAGTTTCAATCTATTTGCTTTGGTCTGCCAGCTGTCAGAAACTCATTGTTGAATAGTTGAATATAAACTTTTTTTTTTTTTTTTGGATGGATGACAGGGGAGATTGTGCATTCAAAGGAGTATTACGATAGGACATTTTTTCTGGCGGCGCTGGAACGTGCTTTTCTAAGCGTGGAAGCTGTGGAGGTCAAAGGAGTCTCTTCCTGCTTTTGCAATAGCAATAAGTTTCAGTTTACAAAACAGTTTCCCTGGGACAAGAACACAAGGCATTTAACAGCCTTGTTAGAGATAAGCCGTTTGGGAATGGGTTTTTTCCAGATCATTTCTGTAACAAAACAAAGTTCTACTTTGTCTAAAACTAACCCTTTCTGTGAGAATTAATAGTTCTGAGCGACTTAGCTATAAAAAATTTCAGATTTTTTTATTAAAATGGCCTGTTTTGATATTTTTGCATGGGAAACTAGCTCAAAACTAAAGCTCTACCTCATAATTACCTTCATTTTAACACTTAGTCATAAGAACTCCAAAACAAGAAAAAAACCAATATATTTTGAAGTGCTCAAAGCTGGGAAAAAACCCCAACAAAAAGAATGAGAGAAAGAAGGGCTAGGTGTATTTTAATTTTTTTGGTTTTGCACATTTAGGTTTTTCTCTAGAATCATCCTACCAAAGCCTCAACTATTTCCTCCCACACTGGAGAATTATTTCTAGTCCAGTTTTTTATGGATTCAGTAGTAAAGCAGTGTCCTCCATGGTAGATAGTTTTGCAAATGCTGTTTGAGAAGGGAGGAAATCTGGCCCAGTCAGTCTCTTAGTGGAACTACTCAAACCAGAGCCTTTCCCACATGATGTTAGGGCTACTTACTTTCTCTGTGATGCTTTCCAGACAGCACTCATAATGTAGAAGGGATGGTGTCTCTGAAGGGAGGGGTGTGGGGAAGTTTGGGCTGTGCAGTAAAGTGCCATTGAATGCATCAGCATGTGCCTGGAGGCTGGACAACAAGAAAACTGAGTTTTGTTGAGCTCCATCCTGACCCTACCTCCACTGCTCTCCTCTAGTGACTCCAGCTTTTTCTGAAATCCTCACCCTACAGGAAGGGAGGAGAGACCTCCGTGGAGGAGGTGGGGGCCCAGCCACAATAGCTGTGCCCAGACCCTCTTTTGCCACGCTGAGGAACTGGAGATGTTTCCCCCCCAGACCACTAAAGATGTGTATTGGTAAGGTGGAGCATTTTTGATGTCTCTTGTGAAGGACACCGGGCTTTTCCAGTAGGCTGCAGTGCCTACAGAGTTTTCCAACACCACAGGGTCACCAAGTAGGAGTGAAGTCATCCACCCTCCTTACTCACTGCTTGTCCGACAGCCACTGTAATGTTGTGTGGTCTGTAGGGCTGCTGACTGCCATTAAATGGGCTTGTAAATAATCTGGACAAGATTCTGGGAGCGATGATTTGTTTGCTGATGGGGCAGGAACAGTTAGAGGTTGACCTACTCCTCTGTTCTCCCACCTCCTATAGGACTTTATTTCAAGAACTCTCTTCTCTGTCTCTTTGCTTTGGTGCTTTATTCAACTGGGTTTTCCTCCTTCAGACTTTGATTGTTACCATTTTTATCTGTCCTGCTCTCGGCTGCTTTTGAGAGCCAATGAGGAGAACAGTTACAGCCTAGGACTTGTCATGAGCAGAGTCTGAGCAAATCCATCCATTGCTGCCATCAAGGGCAGCCTTAACACTCATTTGTTCCATACTGTAATTTTAAAATTTCCAGCCTAAAGTTGTAGAGAATTATCTCAAAGGCACAAGCATGGCAGTGGAGCAGCTGGGGAAGTCCCAGAGGACTTGCCCTGAGAAAACAGCATGGACTGGGTTGAAACAGGCTTTATGTAATAATTCTTGCTCCACCTTCCACTGACACCTCAGATGAGTGGTCCTCGCCCTTTCCTGAATTAAAAAAGGCTGACCAAAGAGGTCCCTTCCAGCAGGTCAGCTGCCTGCTGCTTCTTGATAAACACGTTTTATGTCAAACAACTTAGGTCAGTGCAAGCTTTCTCTGCCCTTGAGCCACTCTGCTGTTGTGATGGCTGCTGCTGCCCTTCCTGCTGGGAGTGAGTGCACTCAGCAAAGGGAGAACACCACGGCAGGTTGTGGGAGAGGAAGCATGTTGCTGACAAAAAGGAAGAAAAAGGTGGAGTCCAAGACTGTGCAAGGCCCCCTCCCAAAATCCCCTTAATCATCTTGTGTCACACCCCTGTTTAATTCCAGGAAGTCCTTAACTCTTACCTAGTTTTCCAAGTACTGCCATCAGCAAGAAAACGGTGCTTAAATGAAGTGCTGATGAGGCCTCTGGAAACCTCAAATGATCTTTGGTGACTTGACTCCAGAGCCAGCCAAGGCACAGTGGATCACCTCTTGAAGGTTGGCCATCCCCAGAGTAGCCCTGTAAGCCAAACCCAATGAGCAAATCGGTGTGGAATGGCTCCATGCTGCAAAGGCTGTTTCATGTTGTTTTATACTTGAAAGCTGGAAAATTCAGAGCCAGCACTAAATATTTGTTCCACTTTCAAAGCTGAGCATCAGGGAGCCATTCCTTAAATAGTGGATGCCTGTTCTCTGAGCCCAGATGTGCTTATAGCATGGGTCTTGCCAGTGTTTTCCTTTCCTCCTGCTTCCCACATGAATGCGTGTGCAGATTTCTAGCCATCCATCTTTACCCTTTAAAGCTGGTGTGAGGGGTAGCAGCTGTTCCTTCTTCAACAGAGGTGGCAATAGTATTGTACAAATTGTTTTCAACCTTAATCAGTAAAGCTTGCCACACAAGTGATCCTATTTCTTGCCAGAAGTGATAAATAGGACTCAATTTTGGATCACGTGAAATGTTAGACAAAATACATTAGTCAAAGACACTTCAGAGTATCAGTTACTTTCCTGTGGTGTGTAAGTAATAATTCAGTTCTTAAAACCTTCCACCTGGATTTGGAAGGTCACCTGAGCTCCTGTTGCAGGCATTTAGCAGCGAGTTAGAGTGTGAGGTAGCAGTGAATTGATAGATTGCCCTGTGTTTCCATTTATGTAACTAGAAACAGCAGTAGACTCCAGCCTGAAATTTGAGATACTGGTCTTTGCTAATCCATCTTACCAGGTCCAGGCTGAGATGTTTCTGTCAATCACTATCATTTTACACAGGCAGCTAATATCAAATTATCACAGCTTTATCCCTTCCTTAAATAGCACAAGTTGTGCAGACCTATGGTAATGGCAATGCACAGAGGTGCACCAAGCACAAGTGGTCATCTCCTGAAGGTCGGTTGTCCCTTCCTTCCTCCTCTGGCATCTGCCTTTGCCCTAACGTGTGTGCAGTGGAGAGAGGTTATCCTGAGTGAACCAGGGGGATCAAGAGCTAATACGCTTATAGAGGGGAGCTTTTTCTTTCCATATTTTGTCTGCTCTGTTTCCTTGCTCTGAGTTAAACCTGTTGCTCCTTTCAGGGGAAGAAGGTGCTGAAGGAAGGCAGGAAGGTTATCCCCTTGTTACTGGTCATGTGCACTGCAGTGCTGGTGAAGGGATCTGCCAGGTTTGGCTATGCTTGACTTAGGTGCTGCACAAAGCTTAACAAATGATGTGGTTTGGAGTGATGGAGTTGCATCACTTCAGAAGGACGTTGGGGCGAGAAGGGATAGATTCCACCTGCAACTCAGAATTCCAACAGGTTTCTTCCCCTGACCAAAAGAAGAGCAAAGGTGAAAGTTTTGAGAGTTTTAATAAAGTTTTCTGCTTTTTTTTTTTTCTAATCAGCCATGCTTGTGCTCATGTGCAGAAAGTTTCTTTCTAATCCAGCAGAGGAGACTTGGTGTAGAGGAAGTCAGAATGACTAAGACAAAATCACTATTTTACTCTACTGCAGCCTGAGAAAAAATATGTTCTCATTTACTGCACCAATATGTACCTCCATCATATTTCAGCACCATGAACTGGAAAAGAATGAAGTCAGTAGTCAGGACACTGAAGCCAAAAATAAGGAAAAAAATGGGACTTATGACTCAAATAGTTGAAAAGTGGGTAGCAGTCTGATAAATTCTGGGACAAATCACAGGAACGGATTAGGGAAAGGTGATAAAATTCATGGTAATCAATGTAAAACTGTCTTGTGAACTAATTGCAATGTAATTTTGGTAAGATGGTGTCTGGTTGGTAGAAGTAATGGTTTTGATATCAACTTAAACATAACACCTATTGAAATTTCTCTAAGACATGATTTTGTTCCACACAATGCTCTGAGTAAAATAAACCCCAATCTCTAACAATATAAGACTAAATAAAGGCATCAAATTAATTGCAATCTGGCTAATAGTCACGCTTTCTAAAGTAATTGTAAATGAGGAGGCATTCAGAATTGATGTTCCTGAGGGATATACCAAAGGGCTCATTCTTTGAGGCTTGAAGCACTCAGTGGCTCGGGTTTTGGCCTAGGAACACATGGCTTATTTCATTAGACAAAGACAATGCTGATGGTGCAACCAGTGATGAAGTAATAAATGACAATGTCAAGGACAGGCCTATTCTTTGGCATATTCTGCGTTGTCTGGTAAACTGATCTCATCTGCAAAAATGTGTATTTGAATCTTCAGCCAAATTCAAGGTGCTAACACACCAAAGATGTGCTTTTATAGCTGTTTTATTTGACTGGGAGATTGTGTTTTGGAAACCAGTGACTCAGGCTTGTTTGTAATGGATAGTCAGCTAAACACGCACTCCCTGTGTGATACAGTGTACCTGAAAGCAAATGTTACAGAGCAGATTGCTGAGTAAAGGTCAAGGAGGTGATATTTCCATGTGTACAGCATTAATGAGACCATTTCTGAAATGTTTACGGTTTTAAAAGGATTTTGACAGATGGGCAGAGAACAGAGACTGTCTGAGCTGCATGAGCATAGGCTGAACTGTGCTGTCTAAAGAGAGGCAAGAGAATCTAAATCAATTTATTTTGTCAAAGATGACATTTGATATTCATCTACTAACAACTGAAAGCAGGGAGAGAATTAATAATGGAAGATTATCTCTGGACATAGCAAGGTGGTTAGGTGCTGGAGGTGGACAAATACAGGTTAGAAAATGGGCAACTAAAAACGCCTTTTGCTTTCAGTGTCAGCAACTAACCACTTAACTCAGGATGTAGGGTTTGCCTGTTACATGAAATAAGCACTGAATCCTTTTCAAAAAAATACGATTCTGGTAAACAAGAGCTTGTGGTAAAGGCACAAGTGTTGTGGTAAAAACGCTGTGGGCATTATAGTTCAAGCAGGCCTGGCTAAGTGAATTCACAAATTTCAGAGGCTCTAGGCAGAGCTGACTTCTCCCACATGCAGTACTCCGTGTTTAGCTCAGTTTGCCTGCTCCCTCAGTGCCATTCCTGGTGTGTGTTAAAGCAGGCATGATACCGCCCTGTCTCCTTATCTTAGGGCTTTCCCTTGGTCCCTTGGGGAAGGGTGTCTTGTGCTCGGGAGCTGTAATGTGTGAGAAGACCCAGCAAAGGGTCACTGGGGTGGTTCTGTGGTAGCAGTGTAGGGGCCTCAGGGGAGGAAGGTCTGGCCCTACAGATGCTTTGTGCTATTCTAGTGCTTAAATTCCCTGGAGAGGAAAGCCAGACTTTGAGTCAGTACCACAAGCCTGTTCAAAACACAAACAAGGATAAAATCCAGATCTAATAATAGTTTTCACCTCATGGCTACCAATTATTTGGTTCCACAGCCAGGACCTTACTACTGGGTTTGTTCCACTTCTGAACACTGCAAATACTGAGCAAAGCTGAATGTTTTCACAGTAGTTCGTGAGCTGTGGGCAGCCTTTCAAGAAGAATGTGAAAGGACGAAGTTCTTAATACAAAGGAAGATACCATGATGGCTTTTTGGTGGGTCCATGAGGCACTGAATATTTGTGTCACCTTACAAGTGTTTTTCAAATTTGTTATATCATCAGTATATAAATAATGTAGAACACAGTATTAGGCAAGCTGTGCATAAATACATTGAAGGCTGAGTGGCAAGAGATGTACTGCACATATTTACGTAGGAAAGTCTATATCAGGATGAGTTTCTTGGTCAACTGTGGGATCTGAATCCTCGTTTTGGGACAGCAGGAACCTGTCAGTGACTGAAAGTCCTGGCTTGTACACATGTGAATCAAGAGTGACCATCGCTAGCTTTCCTCCATAGGTGCAAAAGGGATGGAAATGTTAGACATTTGGCTGCACTTGGATATAAGAGGAGGCATTTTATTTTGCAGGCACACTGCAAAGCCATTCCTTGCTAACTTAGGAGACTGAAAGGAGTAGAGTAGCAGGCACACCTGTCTTCACTGTACAGTTTATATGAAGTGACTGCACTCTGAAAAGTGTGATGTGTGGTGGGAGTTAAGTAGGAGTGAGAGGCAGAGGTTCTCTAACCTCTCTGAGAGGGAGACGAGTTGAAAGAGAGACACAGAGAGTCATTACTCAGTGTAGAGATAACAGTCTCACCCTCGAATGATCTCCCTCCACCACCTTAGAGGTCAGCATGGGCAATCTGTGAAGCTTGTTTGGCATGTGTGAGCTGCAGTAAAATGTATGTGTATGAGTATCCATCTTCTGTGTGAGTGTTTGATATCTGAACAATCCTGCTTAACATGCCATGGGCTGGGAATAAGTGCCTGCAGAACAAATACACTGAAAAAGCCTCTTGAATCTTTCTGTAAGGCCTTCCTCTTCCTTCCGGCACAAACACTGCAGAGCAAGGCTTTTTGCACAGGCAGTGAGTAACACATCTCGTGTTTTTTGATGTACTTTGACTTCTTGGAAGGCTGAAAGAACCTTGACTTTACACTCATTTGTAGCCCAGACTGATTTCCCAACCGGAGTAAATGTTACCATCAGAAGAAGGGCTTGCGATATTAATATGATTGTGTCTATACTGGGGCCTTCCCTTTGACCAGGTTCTAGATGGGGTGATTTTTAACACATATTTATTTTCACAGCTATGCTAGAGCCAAAGTATAGAATAGGTTTAAGGACTGGGGTCCTACATGTCTTCTTCTCGTAGGACTGGTGTTGCCCATGTGCTTGTTCTGCTTCATGGGACAGATTTAGAAAAGCTTGTTTTGATGAACTGTTTGCTTGCTTGGCTTGGCATTCCCAAACAGTGTGTCAGCTCCACAGAGCTGTCTCGGTTCAGTCGGTTGGGGAATTCAGCTCGCAGAGCTAAGCCTGCAAGTGGCATGACTCAAGGACAAGATAATTGGCTTTATTACTTTTTTTTTTTTCTGCGTAGTTACACAAGAATTGCAAAGCTGCTTTCCAAAAGTGGGAAGAGAGGGTCTGAATTTTCTGTTGGATGTTCGGGAGTTGAGATGAGATGTTAATTGTGATAATTGTGATAGTGATGGTAATTGTAACACTTTCCTTTGGGTGGGAGCTGTTTCTAGATGTGCGGCTCATTCAGCGTGGGTTTTTCTGTGGCAGCTCATGCAGCACAAGCCACAGTTTCTTGTGTGCCTGCTGCCAGCTACTTAGAGAGCAAGTGTCAGGGAGTCTGTTCTCATACCAGCAGGAGGAGAGGGGGAAAACGTACAGGGAGAAAGCTAGAGATGAGACTTGAATACTCAGGGACTGATCTGTATCAAAGGGTTTCCAAAGTACATAGACAAGTGTCTTGGCTGCCTAGAAGACCTTCACAGCTCATGCTGTCCCTCCTGATCATCTC
>QWTY01041642.1:0-20974 GCA_008033365.1 Pseudorectes ferrugineus | reverse complement strand
TGAAAACCTCCAAGGATGGAGATGTTGTGGTGTCTCTGGGCAACCTGCTGATGCTTTGGCTGTCCTTGGGGAAAATTACTTTCCTCACATCAAGTCAGAAATTCCCCCATTTTGATGTACAGCTTTCGTCTCTCATTCTCTCAGCATGCACCTCTGAAGAGCCTGTCTTGGTCTTCATGGTAACCTTCTTGTAGGTACCGTAGGGCGGCTGATAGATCACCCCCAAAGCCACCTCTTCTCCAGGCAGAATGATTCCTGGTCCCTCAGCCTCTCTTCAAAGGCTGGGTGCTCCAGGCATGGCTCCAGCCATGGCCATTGTAGTGGCCCTACACTAAACTCACCCAAGGCTATCAGAGCCTTTCTTGTATGGGCACAGGGGGGTGGGATGGGTGAAACTGGACACGGTGTCTAGATATGCTCTAATGAGCACAGAGCAGAGGGGAAAAACCACTTCACCACATCTGCTGGCCGTGCTCCTGCTGGTGCAGCCCAGGGCTCTGCCAGCTGTCCCTGCTGCCAGTGCGTGCTGCTAGCACACATGTAACTTATCCCCTGCCAGCACTCCCACATCCCTTCCAGCAGCCAGTTGCTCCCCAGTCTGTACTATTCAATTAGTAGGGTTTTGGCAAAGGTTTTCTATGACTGAGAGCTGTGATAAGAAGCAGCCGTCACTCATTCATTATCATTAAGTTATGCATTCAGTATAGCTTCAAAAAAAATCAAAAGTCTGTTGGTATTTATTGGGAATACTTTCCTAAAGCAAAATTCTCACTGGGATTCATTATTTAGCTGAATCCTGACATGAAATGGAATTCTGAATCTGATGTGTGAACTTTCAACAGCTCACATAAAAAGAACATTTAATTCTGTTTCTAGGAGATACCGGCACTGTTTGGAATGAAAGCCATGGAGTGCTGATGTGCTCAGGCTGGTTGTGTACAGGCTTTTTATTTTCTTTTCAGCACAATGTTGGTGTGCATAACATTGAATTCACCCTTGTGACTCCCTTGCGAAGCAGGAATGAGTGTCACTCTCTGTTTAAAAGGGAGAAGCCATGGTGCAGAAACCCAGACACCTCTGACCTAATTTTAATTGCCAGAAAGTTAGACATGCAGTCCCAGGCTAGGAATCCACAGTCCTTCTAGAAAGGGAGAAATGGGTCCCTCCAGGGTTTCCTGGATTTCACCTCTTCCTGACTTGTTTTCAGGGTGAGAAATAGCCTGTCTGTTTTCACTGGCGCTGGCACAACCTGAACAGTCCATCTAAATTATTAATCTTTGAGTAAGACTTGGGGCTAAAATCCTAGTTAAAGCTAAGCCTTGGCATTACGATTTGAGTGGTTCTTCCCCAGACAAGTCACAGAGAACTGAGAGTACTTCTAGGTTTTCCTCCAAATTAAACAAAGCCTCCAGACCATCCCTTATGTTGCCTGAGGGGTGCCATGGAGAATGGGGGATGGGGGTGGTGGGGGGGGGAACATTTTGGACATGGCAAACACACTATTCTCTTACTCCTCTCTCACTCCCACTTTTGGAAGGAACTTTTCCCTGCATTGACGTTGGCATGGATTTGTTGCCACTGGGGAGGTGAACAGTGGGTTGTACTTGGTATTTCCATTCCCATCTCCTTTCATCTGTGGATGATCCTGGCAAAGGGGACAGAAACTGCTCTCTGGTCCTCATGAAAAGGGACCTAACTTACTTTTGTGGAAAAATGTTGCCTTGAGTGCTTGGAGGTATTCCAAGTTATTGCAGTAGAAATGGCACTGAAATATCTCTAATTTTCTCCTCCGTGCCAGGATCTTGTCTACTAATTTCAGTGTCACAGCTGAACCACTTGTTTTCTTCAACACCTCTGCAGAAGCCTAGATAGAAACCTACTGCTAGTGACTTTTGTTGGGGGATGGAAGGTGTTGGTTTTGTACAGTTCGAGAGATAAACTGAACTCTCGTGTTGGAGGAAAAGAAAAATCACTCGTGTGTATGCAGCACGAAGCAAAATGGCATCCCCCCGGGACACAAACCACCAGCTTTATTTCCAGTCTGTGGGAATTCTGGCTGGCTTATACTGCTCACAGGTTTGAGCAGGAGAACACTTCAAATGAAGGAACTTTATTACTGACAAGAAAGTTTGATTGCTTTTTTCCTAAGTATTGGAGAGCTCTCTTGCACAACCAGCTCATGCTAATGAGAAGGGCTGAGGGTCCCCATCCCAGGGACTCTCCCAGTCTTTCCTCAAAGGTACCCCGGTGCTTTGGTTATAAGAGTCGTGCAGTAACCTAAATGACAGCTAGTCTCAATTAAGATTTAGTTTGGAGGCTGAAAACTATCCAATGATTTAGTCTCAGGGATTAAGGAAAACAAAACCTTACCGACGGCTGGATAAAATTCACATTCCTTTCAATTGTGATCATCCTACATCAAGGAAATGTTTGAAATGTTGGCAGTCTCCTATGATATGCCTGTGAAAGTTATTATATTGCTTTAAGTAATTTAAGAAAAAAGAACCAAGAGCTATAGCACAAATGTGTTATATAAATCTTCATTTTTACAAAAATAGTTTGACTGATGTCAGGTCCCAGTGGGTGACCTTTAAAAGAGACCACATCAAATGGAGGGGCAGAGCTGCAGCTTTCCACCCCCACACTGGCTCTTCTCCTCCTCGCTTCTCCTCACCAGAGTGCCTCTAGACAGCTATGTCATCTGTAGCCATAAAATAAATTGAAGAATGTCTGTCTCACGAAAGGCAAAAAAGGAGCTCTTTTCTCATCTCCGTTGAAGTGGGCCACATCCCTATCTGGGCTGAAAAGTGAGCTGTGTACCTGCATGGGGGCTTAAACGACTGTAAAAACCTCCTCCTCCTCCCTCACCTGAGATCAAGACATCCTGCATTAGGGGGGATGTTTTTGTGGGGCCTGGCTCGGGCATGGCAGGAGTTCTATCTCTGGGTCACTTTTAACTTGCTGTTTAATTAATGTAGAAACAGTCTAATTTGCCACTCCTGTCTATCAGTGTCCAGCTGTTAATTCTAGAGGAAGGAGAAAGCCCCTCTGAAAATCAAAATTTCTGAAGCTGTTTGGTTGCAGCTTAGAAAAAGAGTATTTTTCTGTACTGCTTTGAATCAGGAAGCAGAGTAGAAACAATCGGTGCTATCGTTACACAAGGGCATTTTATTTTCAGAAAGCCATAAAAGAGTAATGTAAGGCAAAATAAAGTCCTGCTGAGGTGTCCTGCCTCGGACATTTAGAGATGCTGTATTGGCAGACAAGAGTTCATCTATTCAGAGAGAAACAAGCTTTCATTCGGAGGGAGGTGAAGTTCAGTTAAAGCAGATTTGTTTCCTTGTGGCCTGGGGCAAAGAGGGGGGATAGGGATGTGGGTGATTCATGGTCATCTACTCCCCTATAACCAAGTCCCTGCACCAGGCCATCATATGATTCCCTGCCTCAGCACATCATGTGAAGCTTGCGTAGAAAGGACACGCTGGTGCCCAGCGAGCCAAGGCAGCATCCCTCAACCTCTCAATCTTGGTGACAAGAGGTTGTTTCTTGCACTTCAGATGATGGGGAAAGTGAGATTCATTCTCCCTTCTCTAATGCTTTCCATGAACACATGAACAAATAACCTCAGTTGTTTCAGCCCCTAATGTTCCTCTAGAAGAGCCTTTTGGGCCCTCCCTAGGATCAGACAACCAGTGGGAGGAAGCCAACAGATTGACAAGCTACCATAGAGAAAAAATGTCACAGAACTTACGCCAGCTCTGATTTAGGCATCCCTAAAGGCCACAGACTCCTTTAGAGCTTTTCCTGTTCATGCTGAATGCATGGATATTGCAGTCATTTCCATAACAACAAATAAGGTCCAGAAACAAAGATTATGCTTTCTCTGGAAGATAAGTAGAAGATCACAGAATCACAGAATGGTTTGGGTTGGAAGGGACCTTAAAGACCACCTAGTTCCAGCTCCTTTGCCTGGGCAGGGAACTCATGATGCAGCAACAGGCACTGGTTTGAATACCCTTTTTGGGCAGGGAGCCCAGTGGTCTTCAGGCACAGGACAGGAGGATCTTGATCAGCAATTAAGCAGAGGGAAGAGCACAAATATATATCTGGGTTTGATCCCTGTTTGTTCCTTACCTCAGGGAAGATGTCTAGGCAATGTATTGAGAGTCTCTCCAAAGAGAATACAGGGTGGATCCTTTATGGGCCATATTGTCCTTCCAGCTTTTTTGTCATGCCCTGTAAACACAGCCTCTGAGTTTTAAACCAAAGGTATCACGAAGATTAATTGACAACCATGAATTTTTGCTCTGTAGTGTACTGGTCTGCCTAAAACTTCCGTGAATCTGTTTAGATCTCTTTGTTTTTACTGCTGACTGAGGCGAACAGTTGATGTGATCTTGGACAGAGTGTCTGAGGGTCTGAGCACAGCCCACCACATGCTCCAAACCGAGTAATGGCATTTATTTCACTATTTATTGTATCATTCACAGGCATAGAAGAGTCTCTGCTTTTCAGGGTGTTCCCCAGATGCTGTTAGAGTGTTTTAAGTGTTTAATATTCATGACGTACTCTTTGGTTAGTATGTGATTAATTCAAAATATTTTCCCACTGAGTGGCAAGAACAATAGCTTCCAGTTTTGATTCTTAAAAGCACGACTTTCAGATTTCTTTTAAATGCCAATATTTCCTTAAAATATACTACTTCTGATAACATGCCTGCCACCAAACTTGTATAGTAGGGCACTTGGAGAATGCTTTGCTTTGAAAGAGCAAATTCAGGTGAGAGTAAGCTAATGAAAATGATTTTGTTCGCAAAAAAAGCAAGCCATAACCTACAATTGAAGTTATTCAGAGTCGCTATAAAATCATCTTAACTGTCATTATCAATTAGCCCACTTTGATTACTGAGGGCAAACTCCAGGAGCAGAGAGCAGTGACAAGTTTGCATGTAGGAGGACAGGCTGGATTCATAGTAGGGGATTGCTAACAGGAATCTGTTACATTTTTGTGTAACAGCTCCCTCAAGTTTGTGCTCTCTGTGGGAAACCAGGCAGATTAAAATGCACGGTGTAGTGGTAAGGAGAAGAATTCACTTTTGGGAAAAGGGTAGGTGGGATGTCTGACAGAAGGAACTCATGTGGACTGTTCAGAGGATTACGGAGAATGCCGTACCTTCCCCAAACTACTTCTCCCTTCCTTATCCCCCTTCCCGCTTGAAAAACCAGATTCCTCTTTCCCTGTTTCCACTCCTCTCACAACCTCTGTCACAGACCTGAATTATGAATGCTCCTGCTCGGAGGTGTTTTGACTCACCCACCTTTAAATCTTGGTCCCCATATGTTCATTTATCTCTGCTATCTCAGCCACAGTGGGTCCCCTCGCTCTTCCCAGTGGGAGAGTCAAAGCTCATCCCAAGAGGCAGTGTAGCTTGCCAAGTTGCTTTTATCAGCCTTCTTTTGTTTTCCTGAGAAGCAGGCAAAATAATTTCATGTTCCATGCACTTAGCCTCAGCACAACACTCCAATGCCCATCCTTGGTTAAGCTTTGCCTACTGTTTATACCAGGCTTTTACCAGCAAAAATTAACTTTTTTTAGCCGGCCTTGTGAAGCAGCATTGCCTTGGAGGAAGCCTCAGCACTGAGCTGGATTTTCTCTGTTATTTCCTGGCTTAGGGAGGTCCGTCCATCGGATGTGCAGCTGGTGGATACTGACTTCAGTGACTTACAAGGAGGTTGATGAGGGTTGCTTTTAGTGGGGTTAGGCTGCTACACACGTGTCTTCAGCCTTGCCTTGTCTTTTTGGCAGAATTGTTCAGTTCAGTACAAATTCACCGGTGTTGCAAATCACTTAGCAAAATTTACTCTTACAAGCATTTTATCCAAGTGTATTTTTTAGCCTTGGAAATGATTCCTTCAAATAGTCTGAAAGAGGGCAAAACTGCATTTGCTGCTCTCAATACAATGTGTACTCAAGTCACATCCTCATTAACCTTTTGTCATATCCTGTCGCGCCCTGAATGGTGTAACTGAAAGAGGCTGGGCAGCCTGTGGCAGGTCACCATGTAATATTTCCTTAGTACTCATGCTTGTTCTCTGTACAACCACAGATCAGTTGTGAACAGCTGCAGAAAGTGAAAGAGGGGCAGGTACTGCTGACACAGCTTTGTAGTCGTTATTCAAATAATCTTCACAGATGCTTTCTTACCAAAACGTATTTTACTTCGGAAATCAGATGCCACTAGCATTAGAAAACGGCTCACCCACCACCACAGACTAGAAAGTACAGCAATTACATTATGTTCCTCCATCACTATGAATTGCCTAAATAAAGAAAAAAAATGTTGTGGTGTAAGTTCAGCCACATGAAGATCTGTAGTCTAGAAAGCCTTGGAATGAACAGGATTGACTGAGGCAGACCTATGGTGAAATCTGCACTTGCAAAGAGTGATATCTTTTGTCCTTAAATCTCTATTTTAATTATATTTGAACTTTCTCACATACTAAACCTCTGTTTAGAGAACTATCAGTATATCCTGGTGCTTACAGGACTGACTGAAGCATACTTTACTGTGAACTCAATGGTGAAAAGAAAACAGAAAACTTCCTGATAAATATAAGCAGTGATATAATTAAGAGAGAATTATCTGTTTGGAAATGCATAGCTTAGAATAAGGATGGTGTTAGTCCCGAAGAGTTTACAATGTATTTCTTCTTGGCAAACAGCAGGTATATGGGTTTTGACCCCTTTTCAAACAGGAGTGGCAAATAAATTCACTGCTGCCAGCCAACTTCCTGATTTGCCTTTGGAAATAGGGCAGGACTTCTCTGATTACTCATGAAATGCATCTTTATTAAACAACTTACCAGGATCCAAGCAGACAGAGGACTTAAATTGCCATGGTCAGTTGTCACATAGAAAAAATTATTTCAACAAAAAAAGCCCATGAGAGCAAAACAGCAATTAATTTGGCCTTTAACAAGCACAGACTTCAAATCAGTCGATAGTGTTAAAAAAATGGAGAGGGACCAGGCTGTGCATAGGCTTGCAGGCTCAGGCTCAGCCACTGGACAGAAGCTCCTCTCCGGAACATCAATAATTGCAGTGGAGGGGTTTTGCTGGGCAGCACTTACCTTGCCAGGGACGCTCTTCCTGATTCCCTCCTCCAACCCTTCTCATCGGGTTTCTCGTGTCCTCGGGAAGGTCAGTGTAGTCCAAGGAAACCACATCTGCCCATTGGCTCCATATGGAAGGCTTGGTTGTAGGAGTACATTTTTACTCCGTCTCCCCTCTTCTTTTTTTGTAAAAGACAGAAACCACAAATGTTTTTCTTCCGGTTTCCTGTTAGTTCCTCTCTACTTGGCAAGCCTTGTTTTTGACAGATTTGTCAGATATTCGGGCTGAATGCTCCTTGAATCAGAGAGCCCACAGGGAGAGTCCAGTGGTCATCTCTGACTGTCTTGTAGTCACCAAATTTGGTGGAGCTATGATGGGTAATAATTTCATTTTATCATCATGATTTACTTGGCAGTCCCAATTCCTGAGGATTTTTCTAACCTTGCTACAGTGCTAAAAAGGAGCCCTGCAGCTCTGAAAAGTCAGATCAAGGCAGGGGAAAATCAAATTAACTCAGGAGAAAGGCACTAATGTCCAGCAGATGGTCATGCTGGTCTCCTTCCTAAGACTGTATTCCCCTTCTGCTTCATGATCCAAGCTGGCTGCAGTTCCCAGCTCCATGGCTGCTAATTCATTTTGAGGTGGCAATATCAGGGCTTCAGGTTCAGGTCCACAAAAACATGTTGCCTGCCTTGCCCTGGCCCAGAGGTTATCACCCCTGCAGGTGCAGCAGCCTGGCTAAGGTAGCAGCTCCTACTTTTATAAGTGTGACCCTGTGTACCAAAACGATTTGTATCAGCTTCAACCTGGCCACAGAGCCTGTTAGCTGAGCTCTCTGGCTTGTGATCCAAGCTGCACTGGGCTGCTGCGGCTGAACCAGGGACAGGCACCAAGCTCTAGCAACAAGGACTTTTCCTGCTTTTGCACCTTATCTTTGTTAGATGGTGACCCAGAGCCTGCAGATGCCTCAGTGCCACTGTGGGCTGTGCTTGGAAAGTCTGCTTCCTGCAGAAATGAACCTTCCTTAGCAAGGGCAGGAGTTGCAACCACATATTTGGGCTGTGAGTGTGTGTTACCTCCAAATTAACAGGGCAGGCAGAAGGCAGAAAAGGTCCTCAGGCACTTGGAAACCTTAGAAAATCCAACTAGTTAGACTACATCAGGCCTGAACAGGCTGGATTTGTTATTCTGATGAGGTAAAAGTATTATTTTCTCAACCTGCACAGTCCTCAGGGCAAACTGTGACATATTGACAAAAGATGCCTCTTACTGGTGAAAATAATTTATAATTTTGTAGGCATTTATAACCCTTTTCATATTAAATTCTGTTGCACTGAGAAGATTGCTGTTTTCTGTGTCAGTGGAGAGGTGAAGCATTTGCCCGATCCTCAGAAGTCTCATCACATGGTTGTAAACTCTGAGCTGCAATTTCAAATAGGAAATTCCAGCTGGGATGTGGATAGATGCTCCTGGAAAAGTCAAATAATAGAAATCTTACAGTAAATGTAAGGAAACATGTCTGAGGACCCTCCTTCCTCCAGAAATGAAAGGTTAACTTTAGATGAAGAGGAATAACCAGATGCTTTTGCTGAAGTTTGTTGAGCACAAAACAATAATTACTTAGGTTTTCCCATCTCTTTCAAGTCGAAGTCTTCACTCCCAGCTTCTCATTTTCTGAAGCCGGACAAACGGATGCTGTGTGTCCAGATTGGTGCCAGCTGTGTGTCTTGTTATTTTAAATGGACATGGAAGTCAGTTTGTTCTTCCGTGTATGAAACCCATTATTCTCCAAAATTTTTGGTTGTATAATAAATTCCAGGCTTACTTGACCTAAAAAAGAAATTTAGCAATCCTTCCTGATGGCCACAGAGTTGGTGAAAAACACCAGCAAGGTGTTGCTCAAACACCAGAAGAAAACAGACTCTTCCTTTAAGGCAGCTTCAGCTTCTTTCAGACTGCATTCACATTACAAACATCGGCTACTGCTGTGTTTTTGGCTCACAGAACCTTTTCCTCACAGAAGGACTCCTGGTATAAACACCAGTGGCTTTACTACTGTAAATGATTTGCTGTCTGTTAATTCTTTTATTCTCTTACTGCCTACAGTGCTTCTTGGCCAAAATTTCGGGAGGTGTTCCTCATTTAAAAGAAATCTTTTTCCTATTCAACACTGGTCCAACAGATCAATTTATTTTCCCAAACAGTATCTGTAATAATTTTCCCCAAAGTCCAGTGGCCAACTTTTTCTTTTTTTCTAGATAAATCTGTGGCCAAATCATCTTTCCACAACCCCATGAATCTGTATGTTTATAGCCCCCTTTGAGGTAATTAGTGTCTTGTAATGTTTAGACTCATCAAGTTCTGTCTGAGCTTCAGCCCCCAGAGCTGTCTCTGTATCTGCACCCCTTTTCCTCAGGAAAAGGTAGTTTTACATAAATAGCTTTTACATAGCACAGTTGTTGCACGAGACATGACATGAAACAGACATTGCATGAAATGACACAGCAGGCTCAGATACTTCTGTAGTTGCTCCTTTCCCATTTTCACTGCCTCTGGAACATAGCTGTCATGGCAGCCAGTCCTGTTTAGCCCTGTGCCCCTCTGAGGCAGGGTCTGTAGTCCCTCAGCTGCTCCTGGAGCACTGCTTAGCTAATTAAGCTTAATAGAGCAAGCCTCTGGTTGTGGCTCATTAGTATGTTTTTTTCCAATTTTGCTATGCCTTGACATAAATTGACCTGTGATGAAGCTTGCAAGCAGAATAAATACTCAGGGAGAGGTGGATGTGCCACCCCCAAGGGTTCACAAAAGTGGTATAGAAGGTTAAGGCAGTGGACTGAAAGCCAAAAGGCTGGCAGCTCTTTTCCAAGTTCTACTACAGAGTGTGGCCTCTGATAAGAAATTCTGGCACATTTTTAATACTTTCTTTCTCTTCTTCTCCTTGGCAATACCAACTGCAGAGTCTCTTTGTGTCAGGGTTGACTTTTGGCTTGTATTTTTTTCAACATCATTAAAAACTGCTTCCTCTCTCCCTGGCCACTATATTAGATGGATACATTTGAAGTGATCCTCAGCACAAACCTTGAAAAATGACAGCAATAAAGAACAAGGAACTAGCAAGACTTTATCCTAATAAATAGAAATTATACTTTGTGGGTGTCTGCATCAGTGTGTAGCAGTGAGCTCCTGGGAACAGCTTCTTTTGGTTTTCCTGAAAAGCTTGTATCTCAGATAGATCTGTGTTTTTGGGGATTTGGTTCTGACTCCACTAAACACTCCAAAAAGCCTTTTCTTATTTCATTGGAACAACAATCTATGTTAAAATATCCCAAATACAGAGATATTGAAACCAGGTACAAACTGTCTCCCTCTCACTTTGACGCACTGAGTTAATGGCTTTGCTGAGGGAATGAAGCTGTACTGAAGCATTGGCAGATACCAAAAAGTAAAACAATCCACTGAGTTTCAACTGGGCTTGTGTCAAAATTATGTGAAATGATATATCTGATTGGGTTTACAAGTGAGGCTATAATTGCTCCAAATTGTGCTCAGGACATTAGAGATTTGCTGGATGATTCATGGCCCAGAAGAAGCCTTTTACAGTAAATCTGGTCCCACATCTGGTTTGACATTGCAGTCTGAAAATGGGTACGACTTAGAGAGTTTTGTGTCTTGCCAGGAGGGCTGCAGCACAAAGCACTTGAAATGTTTTTCACCCAGTGGAAACAGAATATTCCCAACTTCTGTTGGTTTGGATGCTGACTAAAGTGGTGGCTCTGAGGGGAAAAGACAACAGAGGCTTCTGGGTGTGTTTTACAAAACTGAAAATACATATCCAAGAGGTGGATGCTGAGCATGCTCTAAGTAGCAGTGACACACAGCTGGGTTATAAATGGGTAAGCTGAACCCTTTCTGGTGCACCTCAGTGCCAGGGTGCAGCAGAAGTGTGCAGGAAGCAGTGCCAACAGGGCACAACAATTGCCACCAGACCGGGCAGCTGCTGTGTCTCGCAAACGAGACAGGTCTGGGATCAATGGGAAGGGAAGGTGTAGCACAAACCGAGCCATTGCAATGGGCCTGTTAGATCCAATTCAGTTGTCCTCAGGGTCCTGATTCACCTCCCACCTTTGGCATGCTTGCAGTCAAAAGAAATAATAGAAATAAGTACTGTAAAATGGGAGATTGGGGTCACGTTCACAATTTTTAGTCAGTTGCACTTCAAATTCCTTTTATTTACTGCTTTCTAACTGAAAGCTTCTGAGGCATGACTTTCTCTCAGGACACATAGATTACCGTGCTACAGTTTCTCTGGGATACTTTGTTTATCTGTGCTAAGGTTAGATTGCTCAACACGCACTTAAGTAAATAACATAAAACCCAAGGACTATCTTTAGCTACTGCAAAATATTCTCCCTAAAATAATGAAGTACGTAACAGG
This sequence comes from Pseudorectes ferrugineus, assembly GCA_008033365.1. Lineage (NCBI taxonomy): Eukaryota > Metazoa > Chordata > Aves > Passeriformes > Pseudorectes > Pseudorectes ferrugineus. The sequence continues at coordinate 9,426 of QWTY01041642.1, read as the reverse complement.
CATTGCTTGAGCAAGAGCTTGTTGTATTGTCCCAGTATTTTTTAGTGTAGTAGGAAGAGGACAGAGCAATAGAGACTGTCTGGGAGTAAAGAACTTTTTCTGGGTGTTTGGAAAAACAGCCAAGGCTGGCCCTGAGGCAGTATCAAACCTGACTCCATGGATGACTGAGCAGTGCAGAGGCTGACGTGTGCACAGTGTTTTGACAAGACAGGGGTGAGCAGGGTGGCTGGGAGGCCTTTTTGGGGAGAAGTGTCAGGCAGTAGTGTACAGGGAAGGGAAAATGAGAAATGTGTAGATGTGGCACCCATTAAGGTCTGTGGATTGTTGACAAGTGGGAGGTGTTCAGAGGCAAAGTTTTGTTTTGGGTGAAATACCTTTCATCCATCCAAAGCTGCGTTTCTGGGCCAAGGCTGGTGCAGAGGGCAAGAGGAGCTTTAGAGGAAGGCATTGCTGGGTCAGCCTGAATGTGACTTGTGCAGTCACTGTGCTTGGTGTGTGTACACAGGGGAAGGAAAGATGCGAGGGTGCCAGTTGTCTACTAATTGGTCACAAGACCACCCGGGGTCACTAACATGACCTGCCCTTAAGGAAAGGGAATTAAATTGCCAGGCAGGGCACAGAAATATCAATGCTATTTTGAAAGCACCAACAAGATGTTATCTAGAAATTTAGTCACCTACTTCCAAGCAAAATCAAGTCATACTGGGACAGATGCCAAGAGAGGTCATTAGGTTCATTAAGCAGATGATTAGGGGTTGTTTTTTTGTTAGGAAAAGGTATTAAAATGCCTATTGGTTTGTTTAGCTTTGCAAAACAAAAGCTTCAAGGGGATACAATTGCTGTTTATAGATACTTCAGCAAATACACGCCGGAAAAAGAAGAAAGCTATTTAGGCTGAAGAAGAGCTCTGACATGAGAATAAATGAACCTCAAATGCTCATGTCAGCCCTGAAAGGAGACGACTACCCCTGAGAGCAGGGAGTATTAGTGGGATAAAAAACAAACCTCCTTTGAAGGTGCAGATGGAAAGGAATTGTATGATGTGGGGTTGGAAAATCTTTTCCAATATTCTGTCCTCGTTTGCAGCAAGGTTTACAATATCTGGTGGTGAGAGCAAAAGCTTTTTAATTGGTGGGCAGTTTTACACAGGAAGTATTTAAGATCTTCCCTCATGTTTCTAGTGCCTTGTGCTTGCACAGGTCTGTGCTTCCCTGCAAAGAGCTGCAGTGCCAATGCTCTGACTTACCTTTGCTTTGGGTTTATTTGGACAAGGGTAAAAGTCTTCCTTGGGACTGAGCTGTTGGTTCATATGGAGACCAGCTGTGAAGAGATGGAGAACTTCTGTGAAGGGCTGAACTATGTGCAGGGCACTTGCAGCAGTTTGTGGGTTGCGTGTCTCATTAGCCTTTGCTGTTTATTGCCCCATTGTTTAAAATTAATGGGAATGGTATGTATCTTGTAAATGAACATACAGGATCATTTCCAAAGTCTCTGTCCATTTATTTCTGTCCTAAGTAGAAACTAATGAGATCTGCAGAAACTTTTCATTGTAAATAAACTCCTTGACAAATATTTGAATGTTTTTATTTTATAAGTTAGTTGTAAATATTTTTGTCATCCTTCAATTGTTACCAGAAATAACTCAGTCCTGGAATTCACTCCCTGATAATATGTTACATCTTCCTGGAATAACTACATTCCAGAGGTCACATTCTGCAAATAGCTTTCCTAACTTAAATTACTAGCCAAATAGTCTGAAGGATCCTATATGATTGCTATTGCGAAACCCAGCTTTCCTGGTAGCCATCTGCATTTAATCACTCTCAGGGATAAAAGTTATGTGCAGTGCTTTTGGACCCGTGCACATACCTGCAAGTATCTTCATTATTCACATTTTATGTTCGTGTGAAGGATGTTCATACCTCCCGTTCCCAAAAAACACAGTGGGGTACTGCACATAATGGCTATTCATTGTAAAGTTATACTTTGGCAATAGCTTCAGTATTATCACTGTGGTGTTGTAAAGAAATGAGGAAAATGCATTTGGGCTTTGTTTAGAACAGAGCACTGCAGTTTTCATTTATGGTTTTTCTGTAATTTAAGAACTTCCAGGTTTGGTTAAAGTTAGAAATCAACTGAGGGTCTGGAAACAGCACAGATAACAAAAGGAACAGTTATTCCTTAACTCATAGTAAAGTTATTACTATCCTTAGGGCAGGACTCAGTTGGCAGGGAGAAGGATGAGGGCTAAAAGGAGATGGATGGGGAGCAGAGAGGGAGTGATGTTCTTCAGGGGGCATCCTCTGAATTTAAGAGAACCACTTCTCATAATCTCTTTAGCATGAAAGATATTCAACTTGCTAAAAGAAAACTTTACAGGACTAAGGCCTATACCCCCTTTCTCAGTTATGCCACCTAATTCCTACAGCTCTCTGAAGTTAGTGATGAAGCTGGAAGGCAGAAGGGCAGGGTCTTGGCATATGGGCAAATGTGGCCCCTGAGAATGGAGCACCACAGAAAAGCATCAAGCAGAGCAGGGCATTGCTAATGGGAAAATAGAGGAAATTCTTCCTGCAGTCTCCAGGGAAAAAGACTTATGTCAAGATCAGAAGAAAGCAATTATCTCTATTTTCTTTCAGTTAAAAAAATTTCCACAATCATATATCTTCCTATTTCTTCAAAGTGTAATTTATCATGAATGTACAAGCAGGGAAAAAGTTGTTTCTGAACTGCCTATATAACCTTCTTTATTTCCCTGTTAACAGTAAAACAGTGGTATGATCCTGACTATTTAATGAGAAAATAGGAAGGTGGAGGGTCCCTCTAAAACAGACATTCTTTTTTTAAACATTTTGTGTGGAAAACACTGAGCTGGGCTGCATATTGAAATCTACAGTGTTTTGATTAAACGTCTTTGAGTTTGGGAGCATATAAGGCATTTTTTTTACCAAATGGTAACATTTTGCTCTCTATTAGATGCACATGACAGATAATTTCATTTAACTAACACCCTGATTTTTCCATAGGAAAGCATTTGCAGTGGAAAAAGGTTTTGTTTCAGCCCAAAGAGTAGGTGATGGGCTGCCCAGCAGGACCAGGTATCTAACACAGCCTCGGCCCCAGCAACAGGGCTTATGAGGGAACCTGTTTTCCTTGCAAGCTTTTATAACCTAGGGAGTGTTTCTATCAGCAAGCAAACAACTACCAGGACTCAACAGCTCTCTGGTGACTGTCATGTTCCTGAGGGTCTACTTGACTGCAGAATGGCTTTATGTAGCAATTTACTCCTTAACAGCTACAGGGATCAACCACATTGAACAGCATCCTCAGAGCCAGCACTGCGCTGGCTCTGAGCCTGTAAGGCCCCCTAATTTCTCCTGTTACATCCTGAGGTGGCTCTTTTTGGAAAGCCCAGGCCTGTCCCACCAAGCCTGGTGGGATCAGTTACAGGGCAGCTGCTGCCAAACAGCTTCGTGGGGCTGCTCAGGAAACAGTCCTTGAACCAGCTGGGTTGGCTTGGCTTTTCTAGCAGAGGCGAGTGAGGGACCAGAGCTGGAATGTGTTCCTCAGGAAAAGCAAGATGGACCAAGACATAAGGAGAGGTTTCTTGGTTGTGAACTGAGGTTTGTATTGAAGACTGATATTGCAGGGACACATCAGACTGGAAGTACGCCCTGGGGGGCAGCCAGGAGTTAAAGAGGGCTGGTGTCGTGTCCTCAGGAACCCATGTAAAGCGGTCTTGGGCATCTGTCTGTGCCTGATGGGGCACAGTTGGCTGAAACACCATGCCAGAGCTTGGTGTGAGGAAGGGTTTTCTGCCTGGCAGGCCAGCAAACATCGGACAAGCCGGAATCATGCCTTCCCCTCTTGTAGTCCCCGTGCAGAGGTGCAATGGTGGATGGCACTGCCAAACCTGCTGGGACCCTGGACCATCCAGCATCGTGGCTGGTTGTTGCAAGACTCTGCAGAGCAGCCACTCATCAGTATGTACTTGATCCTCACCAGGGAGTGACATTTGGATGTGATGAGTGGGCCAGTCAGCCAAAACCTGCAGCACAGGGTTTATGTTGATTCCACGCTCTTACGGGAGCTTTGTGCTGATGGCAAGGTCTGCTCTGGTATTAAACCTGCCAATGCAAGGGTAACCATCAACACTTGAGCCAGCAGTATTAATTTATATCAGATTAACTTTTGCGTGACATGGCCAGGCAGTTTCCCATGTGGAACTAGCAATATCTAGAGAATGTACTGCTTCTCTTAAATGATGCCCTGCCTGAGAAAAAGAAGCAGTCATGTGGGTCATCTGCCCTCGTGGAAAAGATGGGGAGGAGTAGAAAGAGAAAAAGAAGGAAGTTTGCCTGCTGTGAAGTGAGGACAAAGTGTGACACGCACTGTCTTAGGAGAGAGTTAGCCCTGGGACTCGGCCCTGGCTGCCCTTTACTTGCAGAGGAGCTGGTAAACCCTGGATGGAACTGCATCTACAAAGGATGAGGGAGGACAGAAGGAGCTTTTATTTAAGGAACCTTTCCAGAAAAACCTGCCCATGAGGTTATTCTTTTGCTGTTCAATAGCATGCAGTGCAAGAGAAGGAGTACAATGTTTTCCAGATTAGGGAGGAGGACTTTGTGTTTTGGACTGATTCAGAGAGGCCCCTCACAAAGACTTCAGAACAAAACTAAAAATAGCTTACTCTACTAGTACCAAGGAAACACTTATTTTTTGGCCAAGAAATTGCAAACCTATTTTCTATGCCCACTGGTTTTAGAGGGCAGAGTTATACGTCCCTTTGTGTTGATTCTCTTTCTGAGTAAAGCCCATTAGGAAGGTCAGGGTTGCTTTGTACTTTGTTTGAAGAGCTATCAAATAGCAGCAGTATCAGATAATGTGGATTACCATCTTATAGCTCTGTACAATTTTATGTGTTTTAATTACTGGTACAGAAGGAGTTCCGTGGGACAGCTGAGGCTTAGAAACAGACACTAATTAAATAAGCAAAGTGTGCTGAGATCTGTTTTCGTCAACTGTATCAATAACAAGATTCTCTTACAGGTCAGCACAAACTTCCTCCTCCCCCTCTCATCTGAGCTGTGGGTATTAAACAGTGTAGTGTTTTCATAATCATCAGATTTATGTAACAGCAGATACACTCAAAACACAGAAAGAAATTGGGCCAGGAAATCCACAGTGGCTGTTCCAGTAGCTTTCCAGAATCCCTGACAAACCTCACATCAAATCCCCAGCTGCAGCTTGACACAAAGAAAGTCTCTTTTTTCCTGTGAATCAATGCTGTTACAAAAAAACAAAAACAACCAACATTATTAAATCATAGGTAGAAAGGGTGATCTGTTCAGGGCAGTGTAGAAACATATCCAAGCTCTCCCTTCTAATAGGTAGGGACTAGGAGGAGCATTACTGAAAGCTGAACATACCTTAGAGACTTGAAGACCATTGACTACTTGCCTAAAATAATCAAGAGTATACTTGGGTTATAAAATATGCCCACATATAGAATACGGGTGAAGCGTTGGCAATTTCTTTAAAAAACATTGTTCTTTTGCAAAATGATGACATTTTAGCTCCTGGGCTGGTGAACAGGGTTGTTTTTAGAGGCCGTGTTCAGTTGACTGGTTAGCTGCACACTGATTATAGAAACCCAAGAGCTAAATACAGTTCCTGAACCTTCGTCATCCCGTGCCTTATTCACTCCCTTCCTTAACAGAGCCAGGTCCCTGGGGTCTGTTGCACACTGTGGCAACGGGCATTAAAAATACTCGACACAGAATAATGCAGTATTCCCAGGAAAAGAGCTCTCTGAGGCCCCCGGTTTCCAGTGTACATGGATATGTCTGTGTTGGTGTCCATGCTTGCCGTACTGTTCCCCACAGCAGGAAGATAAGAATGGAATTATCCCGTATCTGCCCAGCTGCAGGCTTCTCAGACCTTTCTCTCAAGCATCTGGTGCTGGCTAGCATCAGGGACAGGATGTTGACCTTTGTTTCTAAGCAAGCCTGGCAATTCCCATATTTCCAGGCACTGGACACAAACAGACTGTTTCCTAGTAGAGGATGGCTCATATTTCTTGCCAATGCTGACAGCCAAATGCCATTTTTGTATTCTCTCTTAGTCCTAATACACAACCTCAGGCTGAAGGTCAAAGGGTAGGTCCTGGATGTTCCCATGCAAGGAAAATCAATTTAGATTCACAAAAGACAGAACAGTCAGTGCAGGAGGTCACCGGATGGTCTCAGTTGCTCTTCAGGTTTAGAAATTTGAACGGGGAGGAAGGCGGGGGATGAATAAGGATGAATTGATGGAGCAGGATTTCTTGAGGACTGGCAGAACCACAGCTTGAGAAGAGACGAAGGCAAAAGGGCCATCTTCAGTAGAGACTGACTCATCCTACTGTGCCAGGACCTGATCTGTCCCAAAATCACATAAATGTTTATAATTTGACCTCAGTTTATCCCATTGTGAAGCAAGATGTCCACCAAGTTTTGTGAACATTTCAGATACAATCTGAGACCTCGAATTTTAAAGGAGAAATTTGATACCAGATGGGTTGCCTTAACTGAAGCAAGGGATTTGGACAAACAGAGAATCACCTGATTCCTTACACAAAGCTGAACGGATTTTGAGCTTAAAGCCTGGGGCAAAACTATAATTCTTCTCTCCTGGTGTAGAAGGAAAATCTGCTTGGCTTGTAACAGACAATTTGACTGCAATTAGAGCTGAGAAACACTCTCTGACGGTTTCTGGGGCCATTTTTTGGCCTTGTAAAGATGCTTAAAGCAACAGTCAAATAGTTTTTCGAGGCGTCAGGGCAAAAGACTTTGAATGAGAAGCAATGGGAAAAGCAGCTCCAAGGGCAGTGCGGAGACAGGGCAGACAGTTTGTGGAGGAGGTATTGGTCCTCTCCACCTCTGCTCTCCTCTTGCCTCTGCTTTCAGGCTTCTGAGTGCATTGGACAGTCTCACCAGGATGAGCTTATAGCTTGCTTTAGGGGTGTTGGCAACTCATTGTTGCACTGTGTTCCAGCTAAGTGTCATGAGGGGAGACAGTCTGCTGCTTCTCTGATGTCATCGTTTGGTAAAAAGCACCCAACGAGTGAATTCCCCCTTCCACCTCACCACGTTTTTGAGCCCTGCTCAGTAATAACACCATGCACAGCTTCAAATTTAAGCAGTGAGATCTCTACAGATATAGCCAGTTCTGCAGTTTTTATGTACACAGCAGAGCGTGACAGCTCCCCAAGGGCCAGATTCTTCCTGTAGAGTCTAATGCCCCATCAAATCGAGCAGGGTTACATCAGAAGTGGAATATGAATCAGGATCTTCATTTGTCATTTAGCTCATATTTGGCGTGGCTATAAATAGGTCATTTGGCTGCAATTCTTATTTCCAGATTTTATTTTTATTTTTTTAACCTCAGCTTTGCTTTTTTAGACCACGAGTGTGTGATGAGTCTAAAAATGTCAGACTTGGAATTGGAAAGAGCAGATAACTCAGGCATGGCTCAGTCCTGTCCCAGGCTGCTCACTGCCTACCCATTGTGGACAGAAAAGGGCCAAATGATCAGTCCTGGCACAGTCACCGAGGGTTGTTTTGAATTCCTAGGAATTTAACCCTATGACTTTGACCTTTGACAAGAACACTTAATTATTTCCAGCTCTCCAACCAGGTCATAAACTGGCCCTTTAGAAAAGTTTCCTGCTCTCCATAAAAGAGAGCTCTCAGCTCCTGTCATAGCAGAGTTTACATTCTTTGAATGGAGGGGCTTCTTGAATCAGCGGGGTACTGTGGTTGGGTTAAAGAGTTCAGCATTTGGTTTTGTTTTTAACAGGAGATGAATCCGTGCTCCAAAATGCCATCCTGTGTCCAGACTTTGTATCTCCCAAACTTTTCCTTTTGCTTATTGTTTCCCCAGATATTGGAATTTGAGGTTGTTCCATTATAAAACGTGAATTTTGTCTACGGAATCAGAATAAAAACTATTTCACCCTTTTCTTATTTTCAGGATATGTATATATATGGATAATAATCAAATTTTTCTTTATCCAAGTACCCAGCAGTGACTGACTTGTGCTCCTGTGAGCGTTAAAGTTTTGGTAACAGCTTATGAGTTCCCTCAGCTGACAGATCGAGCTGCCTGTGGCGCGCTTTCTGTACAAGGTAAGAGAAACTTTTCACCTTTTTCCATAATGCTCTCCACGTATTCATTTTGTCAGGGGGACATTCCTCCTTCAGTCCAAAAATAAGAAGTGCAAAATGTTAGTTATTCTGGGCTTTTCAATTAATTGGAAGGCACGACCCCAGCTGCAGCCTTAATGAAGAAGTATTTCATCCCACGCTTTCTCTGATTTAGGTAAACACGCAGACCTCAACAATCTGGATGCAGCAGGGAGTGGAGGCTCTGCCTGGCAGCCTGGCGAGGCTCCTGCTTTCAGCAGCCCTCAGCTGAGCGAGTGGGTTCCGTGCTGACCTCCGTGCCTACGTCACTCCCGGTGAGGAGCTGCCGAAACCATCGAAGCCTCACTTAAAGGACAGTAAGGTTGGACAGAGAATGTAATTCTGCCTTCCCTCTTAACAGCTTTACCAGTAAGTTGCTGCTTTTTCCTTACATGGGGATGTGGTTGGTGGGGACATTCTTTTCTAATGAAAAGGCAGCTCTTGGTACCAAAAACCACTTGCCCACATTTCTAGCGTGTAAGGCAGAAAAACAGAGCTGGAAAACAAACTTTTACTGAAACACATATTTTTAGACTGATTTCCCAGCTTTTGCAGCCCAAGCTTCCGCCTGCCAGATCTGAGGCAGAGCCTAGTGCACTGGAGCTGTCCCAAAACATGCAGTTCTGGTCCAAATCTGTGTTTGCATCAGCCCAGGTGTGGAGCTGGGGGTCAGACCAGGGTAAGGGATCACTTGGAATGACTGCACACCAGGAAGATCTGGGCAAGCCTGAGCTGCAGCCAGGAACCCCTGATGCCCCCATGCCTTCACCTCTGGATTTGGGATCGCTGAGGTGCCGCAATCAGCTGCAGGACCATCATGCTGGCAAAGCCTGTGAGATGTCAGTGAGGAGAGAAATGAACAACACCCTTTCCTTGCCTCACTATGAGGAGGGGGAAATGGAAATGCATGCATTGAAGATTGCCTGTGGTAGCAGTGATTGTATTTCTTGCTCTGCAGAGAAGGAATTAATGTAGACAGTGGCGTTATTAAACTTGTCTTGGAGAACAGAAATCAGCTGTAAGCACCTTTCCTGCTCAGAGGCTGTGCCCCCTGCCTGGGAGAAGGCTGGAGTCCTGCGTGTGACCTGGGAAATTCCAGCCCTTCCCCTGCCTCTTGGGGACTGCCAGCTTCGACCTTAGTCAAATGTGGGAATGAAGCCGTAGCTGGGCAAAGTGGAAAAAAAAAGGCGGAAAGAAAACT
>QWTY01041640.1:8284-25265 GCA_008033365.1 Pseudorectes ferrugineus | reverse complement strand
TAACAGTTGAGGAAGTACGCAAGAAGCTGTGAGGGAGCATGGCCAAGGCAGGTGACCTGAACTGGCTAAAGGGCTATTGATACCATAGAGTGTCATGCCCAGTATATAAACTGGGAGAGTTACCTGGAACAGGGGCTGATCGCAGTTTGGCATCAATAAGTGGGTGGTGAGAAACTTATCTTGTGCCTCACTTGTTTTTCTTGGGTTTTATATTTCCCTCTGTCTCCTTTTCATTACCATTGTTATTATTGTTGTTATTATCATCATTAGTACTATTAGTATCATTATATTTTTACTTTGTTTCAATTATTAAATGTTCTTATCTGAACCCCATATGTTTTGCCTTTTTTCTGATTCTCTCCCCAGTTCCACTGGGGAGTGGAGAGGAGTGAGCGAGTGGCTGCTTGGTGCTTAGATGCCAGCCATGGTTAAACCCTGAAAATACCTTCCTAAAAGGAGTATGGAGGAATTGTCTTGATTTCTGGGCTGAGGAACAGTATCAATTCTTACTCCATAATTAGCAGTTGGGTTGTACTTCTGAACACACTGAAGAGAAAGCAATTATTCTAGAAAAAGACTAGAAATATGCATGTCCTGGTAAGGTATGTCCTAGATAGCTACTGCCCAGCTAACAGTAACAGCACTTACCACATGTTTGTGTAGTTGTACTAAAACACAACACAAGCTTAATTTCTTTCAATGAATGGAAAGATTTCACAAAGTAATAAACATCTTTTGGGACAATTATATTCATTTTCTTGGCTGTTGTGAAATTTTTTCCTGTTCTTGGATGTGCGAAAAAGAGCATGGTTCAACCTGAAACAGCCATTTTAGTTTTCGAAAGCACCGTACCACATGCTACAGAAAACATTATCAAGAAGAAGGTTGTCAAAACATAAAATAGTGCAGGCCTCACCTATTTTCTCAGCTGTTAATAAATATTTAAAGTTTTTTTAGAGAGATATCTGTAACCTGCTTTTTAAAACTGTTGACAAGTTCAAAAGATAATTCTTGGATTTTGTTTTATATTCTAAAAATAATTCTGATTATTATGAAAAATTGTGTTTAAACTGCTATAACTAAAAGGAGCCTTGAATTGTCACAAGTTGTATCTAAACCTGAGAAAAAGTGTATACTTCCAAACTCAGTGTCCAAGTGTGTTCTGCAGCTACTTACAATTTGCAACAAAATTGGATTTGTGATGCCTCTCTTACTCCTTTATTTTATAAGGACCTGCATAAACATGGACTATAAGAGGACTTGTAACATCCTCTGTTTAGGCCTATGTACTAAATAATTGGAAAAACAGGCTTTAAGGGTGAGTTGTTATGTGCATTTTCTCCTGGAAAGAGCTGTATTGTCCTTGTAAAATAAGTTTATATTAATACATTTATATCTTACTGCATTCTGTTTGAGTAAGCTATGTCTGTCAATCAGTGAAACCCATCAGTTGCTCTCTGTGGAACAGAAAATGTACAGAACTCATATCTAGAAAAATGGACTGATTTATCAAATGTAGGAACTTTTTAGTTCTCCTTTTTGATTTTCAGGGGAGATTTACAGGGACATTTCATGAGTCAAAGTTTGAAAATATTTTTCTGGGAAAAAAAATGGAAGGTATGGGGATAATAAGTATGAAATTTTTATTCATTAACGAAGGCAGCATATTAAAAGACATGAAAATACAATAGATACTTAAAATATTCTCAGCTCTGCCAAAGCAAAAGCAGCATGTTGCTTTTATTTCTATATCTTTTCAAGGCATTCTGTTTTCATGAAAAGATGTTTTGCTGGAAATTCACTGTGGCAGAAAACAGCATTATGCATTTGAGCAGATGCACTGGCTCACTGCGTTAAAGATGGACACCTGGGGTCTTGCATTAGACTTGCAGGGAATATGGAAATATTGCAGATTAAAACAGATAGGTAGAAAGTAGGTGAGTGTGCATTTTCCGATTCTCTAATTAACAAACTTTTGGCAATATGAGTAGGTGACTCTAAATTCTCTAGCGTTACTCTTTAAAACTTAGAGATTCTTTCTGTTTCAATGCAGGGCTCTGGAAAGACATGAAAACTGAATTTTTGCCTTAGAGGTCTTCCTGAAGACCTCTGGGGTCTGTGCTACGGGTAACTAGCACCTGTAAGGAATGTGTCATAGTTATCCATTTTTATCTGGTAGTTTTGATCTTATCTTTCAGTATCTTTCACTTTGTCCTAGCTTTAAGCACAGGTCAGTTATTCTTTGCCATACTTGTTTTAATATTAATTATCAGTTATTATGTTTCTGCATATTGACAAGTGCTTGAAAATAGTAATTATGGTTGCTCTTGTTTGAAGCTCCACACTTCAAACAAGCTTTCTGTATGGATTTTTTTAAAAAATCATTTATCCTGCTGTGTGGTTTAAAGCATGCACTGTGACAAAATCAGGTGTTTCAAGTTGTACATGCTTATTACATGAAGGCCTGATTATTTTGCCTTACACATTAATAATAACTGCTAAGGCAGTGTCAGTGTGAGCAGAAGAGACCTCATGAAATCGTGTGATTGAAATAATCTATGTTGTGGTCAGCAACCTGTGCCCTGATGAAGATCTTTCTGTCATGCCAAACTCAAGTGTCCTGGGTCAGGTTTCAGATGTGTTGGGTTAATTTATTGACAAACTCACATTGGAAAAGTCGTGAGGCAATGCACATTCACAATGTCATGATTCAAGACTCACAGTTCACGTGCCTGCTCTAACACTTGCTGCACTGCTAAAAGGCAGCTGCTGCTTTGTTGCTTGTTGTAATATCGAGGCAGGATACATGTGCTACTTTCTTTGCCTGGGGTTGAATCAGCACCTAAGAACTTTCCAAGTTTCATTTAGGGACCTCTCTTCTGCCTGCTATATCTTCCAAAAGTATTTAGTAAAACATGTTTGAACAAATCCTCTTCTCTTACCAAGTGAGCAGTCAGATTCCATTGCAATAAATGTCTGTGAGTGCTAAGCTAAGTATGAAGAGTTTTAATTATCATTTCATAATGAGTGATAACTTTGTGTATGTAATTCCATGCATTTCCTTCCTCATGCAGCTTGGAAAAACAAGACAATAAAACCCCCCAAAAGTATTTAAATTCTATAGTGCTCATTACTTCTGGTATTTGTTTGTTTGTTTTTTCAGTGAGAAATTATTCTGTCTTAATTTTGGTTGTAAAAGTTATATGCAGTTGTACTGGATGTATTTGCTACATGTTAGTTTTTTCTCATGTTTGCTGAATTGAAAAATCAGCAAAAATTAATGTGGAGAAATTGTACCTAATCATGGACAAGCTATATAATTTGTCTCCAGCAAGCAGAAGGAACAGAAATAATGCCCAGCCAATGCAAGATGAATCATATTTATTCTAAACTCAACATTTCTACAGTTTTGAAATTTAAATGGCTTTAGTGAGAGCACTGAAATACATACTATCATGTTTTCACTAATGGGAACCACAGTAAGCACATTATTACACTTTTTGAGTCTTTGTCCTTTGTTTTTTGGTAGTTAATACTGTGAAATCCCCAGGTCATGGAAAGACTATTAGAATTAAGAACAATCTTGACCATACATAGAGATTATTTAAACACTGAGAACAGACTGTATTAAATTATACTAAACTTTGCATAAACACAGAGCATACTTACCTCTCCCCACCTCCAACATTTTCTAATTATTGACTTTTCTTGTACTAGCCAGGCCTTTATTACTTGCTTTTGGTTACTGTATGGTATATCAATTTAAGTAAGAGAACTTGATTAGCTATTTACTACTACTTTAGTAGTCTTGGTAGTCACTGAGTATAGAGCTTCAATACATTATATTTTCATACATCCTCTTATGTATTCTACCATCTTTTGGGGGGCTCAGGGGTATTTGAAAGAATAGAAGGTCGATTGTGAAAAACCCAACTGAAGACAAAGAAGCTACTCAAACTGTTAATTTGTACATGAAGAGTAGATAAAAGATTGTTCTAGATATGCAGTCATATTTCTTTTATTTTTATTGACAATTGAGAGGACCAGATTGCTTATTTAAAATATGGTCATGTACCATTGAAAAATGTCACATATTTTCAGTTAAAAAGTTCTTAGAAGATTTACGTAGGTCTTCACTTTTTCTTCAACTGATACTTTTGAGGTTTTTGTGTCTCTGATAAATTACAGAGGTCATTAAGTCAAAAGAAGATGATTATTTTTTTTTTCTCATATTGCTGTTGATAGTTGATAGAAAAGTAATGTGGAAAGAGGAACTTCAATAAAAGCAGAGATCTTCTTGAGTTTAAAAGGTCTTGCATCTGTGCTTATAGAGTGAAACAGGTTCAGGTTGAGATGACCTCAAGTAGTGAAAACAGTAAGTGACAGATAAAAATTAGCTAAGAAATAACTCCGGAAATGGTACAGGGAATCATGACTTTGAATGTGCTCTTTCGGAAGTATGTTAAACAAAATGAAAGAAGCTAAGAAGTGTCTGGAACTCATTTGCAAACCACTTTTTAAACTCAATCAGTTCAGTGTGCAGAGTGTACTGTAGTAAATATATATATAAATAGACATGAAAGTGCACCATTTCATCTGTCCATCTCAGTGCAATAAAACAAAACTAATCAAACTGATACAGACTAGTCTCAAAATTGCCTACAGTAGTTCACGATACTTCATATAGAGTCATGATTTCTGCCACTGGATATACCATGCTAGTCATGGTAGTGAAGATTTCCAAGAAGCTTCAACTGTTTTTGTGGAACTTACCACCAGGATCTCAGAATGCACTTTCTAGAACAAAAAACAAAATTTCGATGATTTTGTTCAAAACAGATGTTTGCCTGATTGCTGTTAACTAAACTCATCTCCACTTAATAGTCATTCATTTTCAGCTCTAGATCACACAAGTCTTTATATCCAGTCTCTCCAGGATGAAAGGATGCAGAGGAAATGGACAAGAGTTTCCACTTTTACTGAAGATTCTCATAAAGAAACAGAATTGCTATTTTAAAGAATGAATGATATTTTAAAGAATGAATACAATAGATTTCTTTTGAAATTTCACATTAGGAGAAAGCAGCTTTACTTTTGCTTTTTAATTGATTATGTTCTTCGCCTTTTTCTGACTTAGTGATAAATATCTCTGAGAACTTCGCGTGATCTTCTGCTAACTTCTATGTTTCTCTGGACAAACTTCCTCAAAGCTTAAAAACTGGCTGTTAATCATAAATTAAAAATATGAGTAAAGTAATGAGATAAAATGAGAGAAAAAATCCCCAACCCCCCCCATTATTTCAGACTGAAGCAGTGAAAGCAATAAAACATAGACTTTGAATCCTAAGTGTAACAAAGATTCTATGTCCTATCCCTTTTTCAGCTTTCCTTCGTTCTTCTAGAAATAGTTCTGTAAAAAGTTTAAACCCAACTTTTAAAACGCGTGATGAACAAATGTGACCTCCTCACTGTTGAAGCTGCCATTTTTAGATGAAGTTAAAAATGAAAGGTGAATTATTGTTACAGAGATTTATGTCAACTCCATCAGCATGGAGTGGGGAAATGCCAGTTTTATCATCTACAGACTTGACTGATCTACAAGAATTTGAAGAAATCAATTTTGCTTCCAGACATCTCTTTGTCTTTTCTGTGGTATACAGATTCTCGGTGTTGCCTGCTGTGTCGTCTCAGGCTATGGTGAGCTCTCTCAGAAAGGAGTCCTGAGGGTCTTCTCAGACGCTGTTCTAAGGGTGCTGAGCCAAGTACTCTATACGAAGATTTATACCACAGGTGTCACAGGGGTTTATTAGTCTTAATGTTGCACAGACTGGCGGAAATAAGTATATTAATGATTCACAGTTACACACAAAGTTTGGATATCACAAGTGCCTCCATATCACTGTATTAGCTGTTCTATACTGTGACACTTCAGGGATCCAAATATCCATGTCTTTTTTCTCTGGTCATGAGTCACTAATTGTGTTTAGCAAATGGACAGTGTATGCGGTGAAAACTTCTCTGTGCTATATCAGTTCCTGAATAAACATTTAAAATGTTTTTAGGGATCAAGCATAGTATACTGGGTCAATTTAGCATTATTTAGGAGCTGAAACAAGTAAGTTGTGCTTTGAAATATTTTACATGTCTGCTCTAAAAATTTATCAAGTTGCTTAGACATAGGAATGGCATGTTAAAATCGGTGTTGGTTGTTCCAGTCAGACTCTAGTTTATTAAAGGGTTTAGCTGAGTTCTGGACAAGTGATAAAAAATCTTTTCTATGATAGACAAGTTTTCAAAAATTAACCAATTACTTTGCAGTGCTATGTCTGCAAATCGTTGTTATATTTCTTTCTGGAAATATCAGCTATGGCTTTTTATATGACATGACTTCAGATTGAGGGGTTTAATTCCTTTCTTCACCTGACTTCTATAATATATTATGCCATTAAGACACAATGAAGCATCTTTTAGTGGTCCATTAAGAAAGGAGTTGGTTGCACTCTGTGGAGAGAAAGAATATCTTCCAGAAGTCTAACTAGTCAAAAAGAAGTTTAGAAAATTGGTGTCAAAAGTCAGGCTATATGCTACATGTTCTTCCTGTTCTGTGATTTTTAAAATATTGGGCTTTCATACTTTCCTACATATTGTTGCTGATAGCCTTTGGTAGGGAATTTTTAAAAATTACCTTTAAAATTAGATCCGTACTTAGGAGTTTGTTTCCCTGTGAATGAGTCCTGCATTAATGAAAATGTTTGTGATACAAAAGCAGAAGGAAAGAAGCTCTCAAAACTGGACAACTGGGCCAGTGGACCAGGCTGGTACTTATTGATTTAATAAAGTTCTGTTTGCAGTGGTAAATGAATTATGCTTTTTGGGAAAGAAAAGTGTGCAGCCAGATGACAAAGATGCTAAAAAGGGTATTTTAAAATTGAACAAAATAGTTGGCATGCTAAATGGGACCAGTTAGACCAAATAGATGAGTCAGTAAACACACTGAACAGATAATTAGCTTATAAAAGTTTTCTTTTTGTAATGCAGTTTTATTGGACTGGGCATCACAGTGGAAGAGAGACCAGCTTGCCCTTCAAAACAGTCATGCTAAATACTCACACTAAGCAAATCAATTCCATGTCCATCAAGGATATGAAGTATTTCCCAGAGCGGGAAATTAGAAAATGAAAAACATTGAAGATAAAGATATGAGGAAAATCTAACTTCCTTCGAGCCTCATCACTGTGTCTGAAAAGCTAGTTAAAGGAGAAGACATACTGAATAAATTACAAATATAAACATTAGACATATGTATTTCTACATGAAGCAAAATTTGTGTTGTGTACAGAAAATAGCAGTCCAAAATATAATCAAATGTTATCCATAGGTGGTATCCCTGTTGGAAATAACCAAGACACACATTCCTTTTTGTTCAGGTTCTCTTTGAACTGCATTGTTTCACTTTTCTATTTACTTTTAGAATGATACGGTACATTCAAATAAATAGGTTTCAAAGCCTCCTTATTTAAGGAATTAGAACTGATACTGCAGAAACAGTCAGTAATTGCAGACCTTTGTAATGTTTGTTCATTATTCTGATATAAAAGAAGTCTATGTTCTTACATAAATTTCCAAGCACTTCATTTTTTGTTGCAAGATTCCCTGTGAGCTTCTCACTGAAGTTTGACATATATGCATCAGGTATTTTTGGTTCTCCTAGTGGTTTCATACAGTACTAGGCTGCCTTTCTAGGTGTAACCATAGAGTGATCCAAGTTCGTAGCAGGAGGAGGAAACCCATCATTGTCTGAATTTGTCAGAATCATATTCTTAGGAGGCGTTGCAATGTCAGTTTGTCCTTTAAACCATTTCCCTTACAATGTCTTGGGCTCCAATATCATCCCTTTGCCTGTCTTATTACAGGCAATAAGACACTGTATTAACTAAATATTTAATCTATTGTATTCTTCATCTTGGATATGTATGGCAGAGTTTCTGAAGCATGTTTGAAAAATATCTATAATCTGAGTCCTTAGGACAAAATTTAAATCTGGATGTGTTTGCAGTAATAAAACGCAGTGTTGATTCTTGGAAAACTGTGGAGATAAAATCAGTTAAAAACATCTGCTAGTTTGGCTAGTGTTGGGGTGTATATTTTCTAATGAACAAAAAATACATTATGTGTGAAATATAGCTTAACTGGTAATAATTTCTATTAAAAGGTGCTTTCTTTCCCCTTTTCCTCCCTTTCCACCTTTGCCCTCTTTCCCATCACTCCTTTATCCTATTTTTATCCCCCTTCTACCTTTTTTCTGTCCTTTCCTCCACCTTTTTACTCAACTTTACCCCTGCCTTTTCCCCCTTTCCCTCTTCCTCCCTTCTCTCTCTTTCTCTCTCTCTGCTTTTTTTCTATAAACATGAAAAATTCTCCATCTCTTCCCATGTCTGAGCAAGATAAATGAACTAACTTAAAATATTTTCCATGCCTCATCTGTCCACTCCACAAGCTGTCAATGAGCTTGGATTGGGAGCTTTCATGCCAATAGTCCACAGTGAGCAGTTGTAATGTTTTGAAATAAGAGTGTTGTTTCCATGGCAAACTTGGAACACTTTGCAACTATGCTTACATCCACATACTTTTGGGTTTATGCAAGAAGGATGATACTATATGATACCTTCTTAACCAAAAGGTCATTTGCTTACATGTCCACGATAAAGACATCATACTGTTCTTTTTTTTTTTTTTTTAATCTCTTGAGGGAAGTAACAGGAAAAAAAATTTAAGATGGAGGGGGGAAACCATTTTAAATATAATGCGTCTGCATTTTTTGCCAATAATCATTTTAAGCAGTAAGTATATTAACAACCATTATGTTTCAGTCTAGAGAGAACAATGATTTGTGGAATTTTTATAGTTGCTAAATACTCTAAGGCAAGATGCACCCTCTTCTGCATCTGATTCTTCTGAATATTTACTTAGTGAAGTTAGTACAGGACTTAGAAATGAAGGAAACGTTTAGAAATAGCTTTCTGTTTCTGAGATACTACAGCTGATTCATTTTAGATTGTAGAAGTTTTTACACTTCTTATACTTAATACATTTTAATATGTCTTAAAGAATATCATACATTCTCTGTACTGCCTTATCACTTTTGTCTGTTCAAATGACAGTATTTTCTGGTTAGGTATAATGTTAACATCAACTCTGCTGAAAAATAGGTTTTGACTTTTGGCTGAAAGCTTCAGAAATAATCTTTTCTTTGTAAGCTATGGAGTCCCTCAAGCTTTTTAGAACTGAAAAGTAAACTTTCTGTGATACAGTGCGTGTTAAACTTATGTGTGCCTTGACCTCATCCTCAAACAAAAAAACCCCAAACAAGAAGAATGAAAAAAAGAAGCCCACACCAAACAAAAAATGTCCCATACAGTTCTAACTCTGAAATAGCCCTTTATTCCAAGTTTTGACTTACTTGGTTGTTTATATACTATTGTTAGTACCTGGGAATGGCATGACTCACATTTGCTTGATTTACTGTAGGGATGACAGGTATTTCATGGCCAGTAACATAAGTACACTAAATGATTTACTTATCCTAATTTTCTAATAGCGTATTCTGTCCACAGCAGCTTCCCTTCAACAGAGAACAACTTGACAAGCAGCTGTGCCCTCATTCAGTGTACTTCACAAGCACAATATTTTCCTTCCCAGAGGCAAAGTGCATTCACCTACATAATTGGCCATGACCCCTTCTTGCCCAGAGGACAGATACTGAAGTCCATTCCTGTCTTCTAATCTTTTAAGACGCAAAGCAGCACATTACTGTCATGCTAGTAGGTAGATAGAATTTTGATATGTGTGCTTTTATTGTCATCAGAGGTTTCTGTTGGAGCCTGACAAGATTCTTGTTTCTGAGCATTTAAAATTGCGTGTCTTAAATTCTGTATGATTGTCTCTTTAGTAATACTATTTTCCTTTGAGTCTGTATAGAAATACATTTTTAGTCCATGGATATTACCATACTGACTGGCCATTCTCAAAAGGATAGTTTATTAGATGATGGTACCTTTATTTTGATAAAAACTGTCTTTGCATTTTTTTTCATTTCATAAATTGTTTTTGGGATATTGCTAAGAATATAATCCTTTCAATGCTGCATGTCAATGGTCTAATTTTAACTGCTCTCTTATTAGAATAGCAAATTTATGTGTGTTTGTATGTGTTTATATGAAGTACCATAAGGCAATTATTAAAAAATAAACTATGTAGAAGCAGTGCTGATTTCTGTACCAAGTTTAAATAATGATGTTACTCAGAGCAATGCTTAATGGCATTAATCTTAAATGGCAACTCATGAAGAATTGGAGCCTGAAATGGCCATACAGTGTCTTAAAGTTCTCTATTCATTGTCTGTTAAAGACTTTTTTGAGCTGGCAAATTGTAGATGTCTTCTCTAACTACTTTGTATAGCTGTGCTCTGTTTTATGGGGAGTCTGTCTCTTTTGAAATTGAATAATGCAAAGTCTGCCATGGGAATTTAGCTTGATTGGCTTTGCAGGAAAACCAGTGGGGATTATGACGGAGAAGTTAAGCATGAATCAGCAGTGTGCCCTTGCAGCAGAGGACCAACTGCATCCAGGGCATGATTTGTAATAGTGTACCCATCAGGCCCAAGGTATTGATCCATCCTTCCCGTTTATTTGACTTTTGTTAAGACAGCACCTGGTCTGCCTTTTATTGACATATGGGAGCAAGTTCAATGAAAGGTCACTGGGATGGTCATGTCTGGAGCACAGAACTTGTGCAGAGGGACTGAGGAAACTGGGTCTGTCCAACCTGGAAAAGAGACACCTTTTTGCAAAGATCTCACTGCTATTTATACCAAGGTGATCAGAGGATGCAGGCAAGAGGGAGATGGATGCTTTCTGGAGGTGCATGGTGGTAGTTTGAGAGGCAAAGAACACAAATCAGAACATGGTAAATTCCAGTGTTGTGAAAAGAGCTTTTTACTATGAAAGCTGATGGTTGAACACTCCAACAGGTGCCCAGCAAGGCTGAGGGATCTTTGTCTTTGGAGATGTTCAAAAGTCAGCTGGATGGGCCTTATGCAACCTGATTTAGGTCTGCTTTGTCAGTGTTGGTCTACATGAGTTCTGCAGGTCCCCACTAACCTCCATTCTTCTTTGGAATAGTTTTGCCCTTGTTTTGCACAGTTGTTTTGTCTCTGTGCCACACACTGGTGTTTAGAACTGTGTGACTGAATGACTGCAGTGCAGAAAAGAACCTGAAGTTGACCATTGCCTTAAATTCCAGTAATGCCTGTAGGAATCAGCTGGAAAAAGTGCAGTTACAGTATAATAATGGGACGCCTGGAGGCTGCAGCAGTGAGGCAGTGAAATGATGCCTCATCACCTTTTCAGCCTAAATGGCATTTCACAGCTTGTCAGATATTTTAGCCTTTGTGTAAATGGCAAATCTATTCAAACTGGTCTATGCAAATCTGAAGGAAAGTTTTAATAAAAAGGCTTTCTTCCCGAAGAATAAAGAAAAGGAGATTCTTTCCAACCTCCTGTATTAATCTTCTTGAAATTTTGCCCTTCCAATACTAGCATCAATCATTTCTTGTTCACTTCAGGATGCCTGAAAGATGCACTGAATACAGGCACAGTGCTTCTAAAAAAAAGGTCTTTTTTAAGCCTGTGTGTTTGTTATAGTACAATCTGGAGACTAGAAGGTGAAAATGGTGACCAAAAAAAAAAAAAAAGAAGACCTGCAGCATTTCAAAGCTACAGGGGAAGAAACATTGTCTGGGAAAAAGATTTGTTTTTTCCTCTAATAAAAATACACATTAAAAAAATATGACTATGTAAAAACTACAGTTGAGATAAAATCTTGAGAATCTGCTTATGAAGTTTGGGCTCACAGTCACATATCATTATTTCGGAAAGCAGGTGGATATGAAGTGGGTAAAAGAAGAGTTAGGATGACTAAGTTCTCAGTGTCGCCTGGTGTATATGAATCTGGAAGAAAGAGGGGTTTATTCTTGTGTTCAGTGAATATGTGCTAGCAGAATATTCCCTATGTATATAGGGATTCTTCTTTTTGAAGAAGTTGTTGGTGATGGAATGTTTTCCTTTTAGTACTTGCTGTAAATAAAACTGAGGACATTACAGCAGAGATATGTTTATATGGTATTTTTATCAGTAAATCTCTATGGTAGGATTAGAGACTTCTCAAGTACTTTCAGAGTATCTCTGACAGTATGGAATGCTAATGGTATTGCTCTAGCCTGAAAAAATGTAGGGACTTAACGGCAGTGCTTGGTGTTGAAGTGTGGTTTTGAAGTTGAGAACTTCAAGAATACTGAAAATAAATATACAGCAGTTTATTGCCCAAGATATGGCATAGTCATAGATATGGTGATTGCGAGTACCACTGTGCAGACCACAGCTGAAGCCCTAACAGGGCCTTTTATTTCTTACTTTTTGCCTCATAACACTTGTTTTACCAGCTACTGAGACTGCATAGTGTATCACAGGAGCACAAACCCTTTCGTGCACTTTCAAAATAAGTACTTCTTCACCAAGTGTTTTGTTTTCTTTGATTCTTTTTCTTTCTCTTTTAACCTACAGTTTAATGACTCTTTCATTACAATCACACAATCCATGCTTCAGGAGAAACAAGATTTTTCTTAACTCTGCACTGTATTTCTGTCTTTCCTATTAATTAAAAGCTATTAGTACCTTAACAGTTTGACTGAAATAATAGATGGATACTGTATTCACATGTGATTTTGGCAAGTCCTGGTAGATTTTTATCAGCTGTTAAAATTGTATCTTAAAGCAGTATGTATATGTGGCACGATTTCAATATCTTTTCATGTTTAATTCAAAATTAAGCAATTTACAAGTTCACTCATTTAGAGTAGACCCAAAACTACATTACCACAGAGTTAGTAGAAAATAGGATTACTGTTTCTGATTGCTACTGATGCATAAGTGTTAATGTTTACTTCTCTGCTGAAATTTACAACTAAAAGAATTTTGCCTACATCTAGGTAATGTCTGCAATCTTTAATTTGCCATAGCCCCATCCTATAGGCAGACTTACTGAATAGTAAGAAATTACAAATCGTTTTCTACAAGCACTAGGGCTTTCCCCCCTGAGATACTGGTTGTTATGTTTGAAATACCAGAGTGATGCCAGATAGTCTCTTGTTACTTTCTCTAACAACATTCCTAGTTAATTTTTTTATAATTGCCTAAACATGCTGAACAATGAAGTAGAATAGATGATCTAACAAGCTCTTTCTTCACACGTTCTGATTCTAAGCTCTGTCACTTTCGTAGCTCAAGTACTCATCTCAGTTTAAATTAATCAGGAATAAAAGGAAACATAAAATATAAAAACAGTAATGAGTTTGTTTCCATAGAAACACACTGTGCTCTCTGCCAAAATTAAGTGCTGACTTAGTATTCTAAAAGATGGTTGTGCAGACAACATGCACTCACTGGTCTGCAGATAATGTGTCAAATGTCTTCATAGTATGTATCTTCTGACTGTGTTGTGCATCGTTAACAAATCTTTGTGCTAGTACCTTGCTACCAACCCTTGCTGTAATCTTTTCTCACTTTTATTCCATGTTCTGGCTTTGGAATGGAAAAGATTAGTTTCACTGTGCATTTTATACTGGAAGTCTCAGGTTATAACAGTTGATAAGCTGGTGAAGCTCCTTCTGTCAATATTCTCTGTAAAATCTTTGCTCTGTTAAAAATCTGTGGGTTATCTATGGGTTCTATTGCTTACAGTGGGGTGACTTTTCCTATCTAGAGTGTGGTCATACATAATAGCAATATTGCTTGTCTGGTAATATAAATTCTGAAGCAAAGTAGATTAATTACAAAATGAAGATATGATAAAGCAGACATTATAGAAAAAAAAATACCCATGATTTTTCGTTAATTTTCTTAATTTTACAATGGTGTCTCTGTCTTCATATTTCAAATGATACATAGAAGGCAAAAAACTGGCAAATATATAAAAGAGAATGAGAATATACAAATCAGTTACTGACTACTAGCTACTAACCAACTGCAGCAGCAGCAGCAGAACTCTTATGAGATGAGTTTTAGTAATATTCGGAAATCTAATAATTTTTAGAGGCTCTCTTGAAATAGCTTCTTTTTGTAGCATTTAATGCTTTACTACAGTGAACTCCTTCACTTAAGTCATTCTGATTGACAAGGCATAGAGATAATTTGGGGAGAAATCAATACTCAAAATTGTTTCCTAAAATCCATCCCTGGCTTTTTGCTGTGACCTCAGCTTGTGCTTATTTTCGTAAATCCTTCCATCAGAAAACACTGCTACTGTGATTAATTCATGATCCTTTTAGGGACTGGAATTTTATTTGTAAATACCACTCCTTTTGAGGGAAGCAATTTCTAAATCTTTAAATAAGGATGCATAAAAATTATTATAGAAGTTACCAGTGGGCTGTCTTTTGCAAAATGCTGACATCCAGTTTCCCTGGACTCATTTTTTAATATCTATTCTGTTTATAGATTTGCAGACTATTAACATTAAAGAGCTATTCCGTGATGGTGAAATTCATTTGCAGCAGAATATTTTTCTTTTGGGGGGCAAAAAGAGGTCATTTCACGATCTAGAAAATTGCAGTACCTTGTTCTGTCCTATATTCTTAATCTCTAGTTATATAAACAATTTTATTTATTCTCCAATTCATTTTGCATCTGTATTTCTGATTAAGATTGATCCTCAGCTACTTTTGCCTTGGTCTCTGCTTTGCCCTAATATCTAGCAATCATTAAATCAAAATGACATTCTTCCTAGCTGTCTAGAATTGTTTTAGCTGGTAGGAACAGCTGTAGTTTCAAGTTACTGAAAAACTGTCATTTGGGCATTGAATTAGCATTATTTTATTTTAGAAAATGTGTTCATGGTACGTCAAGTTTGTTCGTTTCACAAGTAGCAAACTTACATACCTAAATACAAGGTTTGCCATGACAGAGAGGTGTTTAGACTTTTTCTTTTGCAGAAATAGTTTGTGATTGGTTCCATTCTATACAGTTCCTTCATTTTACAAACTTACGAAAGTCAGACTTAAGGGAAGAGTTGGGGGGAGAGTGAAACCTCAGTCTTCACAGCGAGTAGTTCCCTTTCTTCTGTTGAGATTCTAATGCTTTTTTCCTTTGGTCACTTTCAGTGGGGTTGTTTTAATTTTTTTTTTTTTGTACATTGGCATCATCCTCCCCCTTTTTTTTTTTCCATGTATCACCATACTATAATAAATAATATTAACATATGAAAAAAAGTTGAAAAAAAGATTTAAATTCATATGTTGTAAAAGCCCAAGTGAGAATACGGGAAATACATTACTTTTCACAAGCTAGGGAGGGGAAGAATTGCCAGTATGGGCCAGACACAGCACACTTCAATTTACTACCTACAGCTAATATACAGCTTGGTGTGTAGTTCAGCTAATGTTCCAAAAGTCTATGCAAAATAGATTTTTTATAGCTGCTCTGCTTTTATTCTATGTGTTCTGATTTTATTTATCTATTAGAGTGGATTGACTATTCGATGTATAGTTTCAAATATGAAGGAGCTTTTTGTCTTATGCCTGAATGGGGCTATGTTGCCTGATACAATTATGCAAGCTGTAGTTTGCTTGTATACCAGACTTCTATGTGTACTTTTCAAAATTCATGCCTTGGTTTGAGCGTCATTGTAAAGCTGAGATACATCTGCAACATCCTGCTCAGTGTCATGCTTGTGCAAAGGACACAGCATCTTACATAAAATAAGAAACATATTTCTTTATTTGCAAATCTTGATTATTTTCCTGCATTCTTGAAAGAAGAAGGTTTTCATAGTTTTTCTGGTATTCCTTAAGGACAGGGAGAAATAAGATGTTTTTTCTTTTCCTGCATGTACAGTATTATTTTTCTTCCTGTTCATATCCACGATCTTAATCTTTTTGATACCTGAAGAGTGTATGAGTGTAGCACAAAAGATTAATGTGGTTTTGGAGTTAACTGATGTAACAATTACCTTCCTTGTATTTGGCAGTGAGATGGATTTATTACATGGTTAAAATAGGAATTTTTTCACTTTCATCATGCAAACTGAAGTCTGCATTCACAGAAATACATATTGCCAAGCAGTGTTCCTTTTATATAAGAGTAAATTTGAAGCAACTTTACTTCTCATCAGAATTACACTAATTTAACGTCAACATGACTGAAATAAGAATATAGTCAATAGTAATTGGACAGCTTGGTTTTTAATTAATTATTTTCAGTACTTTCAAGTTGAAACTCTGTAAAACACTGTGAGAAGGGTTTGCTCACACTATGCCACATGGTCAGACATGTTCTCATTAAGTTAACCTGTGCTGGAAGAGAACAGAGAAGTCAGCCTGTGTTACAGGGAGGGATGAAGTTTTACTCTAATTTCTGAGGATTTGGCCATGCCATTTAATGTGTCCCATTTTCAATTTTCCTGACTACGTTTCCAGCTTCCCTTTCAGCATTTCTTGCTGTCCTCATATGGCTTTTATTTTCCTCAGATTTTTTACTTCTGGAAGGTAATTAACCTTAAAATGTTAATATAGAAGAACATTTGTACATAAACAGAGTTGTAAGTTCATCTTTTTTTCGGAAGCATTACTCACATAGTGTAGTTTTAGCTTTTTGCATCTCCCAAGTTTTTATAATACTTTAGTAAGATGCAGGAGAAACTTACAACCACATTGTAATGTTTACGTATTTGCTCCCTTGTGCATGTGCAACCAGTAATTTAAGGGGGACCAGCATTTCCTGCTGTAACATTACAATTTCTTCAGTTAATGCTAGTTGAGCTGTACTTTAATTCATTCCTTTTCCTCATTCTCTACATTTTGTTTGAACTGCATTTTGAACTGTGTTTATTTCAGGACACATGGGATTTTTTTGTGTGTGGTCTTGGTTTT